>VMDO01009193.1:0-78906 GCA_007922755.1 Pedetes capensis | reverse complement strand
TATATATATACATATATACATATGTATATATGTATGTATGTGTGTGTGTATATATATATATATATATATATATATATATATATATATATGGCTTCCAAGATCGGACAGGATTGGATGCCACAGTTGTATGGCTGCAGGCTGGACCCCACTAACATTAATAATGATAATAATAATAATAATAAAATGTCCAGCATATGCTGTCCCCTTTGAGCTGGAGTTCAAGGAAATTACCATATGTAGAGAAGACACATTTGGAAACTCAGAAGCTGGTAACAACTGGAACTGTAGGTGAAAGCAGGAACTGGAGGACCACAGAACAGAGGGGCCTCGCCCCAGGGGTGAGATGAAAGACGGGCCTGCGGAGGGGCCCAGACCAATACACCAGGAGAGGAGAGCCAAAAGCAAGTCCTTTACGTGATGTTAGTAAAGGGGAAAGAAAACCCTAAGAAGGGCTTTCCCACAGTGTCAAACCCTCCAGCCATGCTGAGGAAGACGGCAACTGTGATGAGGCTGGCCGGGTCTGGCAGTCTGAGAACTGTTTCAGTGGCGTGTCAGAAATGAGGGGTGAATCTGGGCTACAAGGGTGGAACAGTAAGTTGTAAGAAACTGCAGACAGGGTGTAGACACTAATTTTTAGAAATACTTGGTAAAGAGAAGCAGAAAAATGGGGTGGGGACCTATGAACTTGCTTATCGGTACAGTGAAAGCTCACAGTGCACAGAAAGAAACTGAGTAAGGAAGACAAGAGGAGCACTTTCAGAGGGGGCAAGAGAAGTCTGATCTACTGCTTCCAATCAAGTCCAAACCTCTGGCTGGAACTGGTCCATGCGGGAAAGCATCGCACTGGAAAGGATAAACTGTATTTCCCCCAAAATAAAGGGGAAGATGGGAAAAGGATGTCAAGAATTTTTTTTTTAATAGGGAAATGGATAGTTATTTCTCTATATTGCATGATGGCCAGGGTTGCTTGCTGATCAGAGGTCTTTTGCACTATCCGCTACGACCCTCTGCAGTGGACAGAAAGGGTGCATATCTCCACTCTCTAGTATGGCGGTCTGTAGCCCTAGGTAGCCAGTGAGTACTTGAAATGTGGTTCATGTGACCAAGTGAAATTTAAATATCCATATGTGTCTAGTGCTATGATATTGGACAGTGCACCTCTAGGGACTAGAGGACACTGGAAAAGAGCATAGCACCACCCTGTGTAGTGAGATGGGACGCTAAGAGTGGGAAGGCTACACAGGAGCATTGGTTTTCCCTTACTAAACACTATAGACTGGGGCAGGAATAGAAATCCATTACTAGTCACTAAGATTGATAAAGCACTTCTCTTGCCACCTGCAAAATAAATATTGGAAGGACCCAAATAATACATGGAATGAACAAGAAGTGACTGAAAATGAGGAGACAGTCAAAATCCACAGCGAGCTCCTGACTTTACTGATGGACTTTTTTTTGTGGTACTGTGGGTTAAACTCAGGGCCTCGTGCCTGCATGCTCTGCAAGTGCTGGACCACTGAACTGCACCCTCAGCTCATTTTTTTACTTTTTGAGACAGGGTCTCACTAAGTTACACAGACTGCCTCTGGTCTCGAACTCGTGATCCTCCTGCCTCCACCTCCCGAGCCGCTGGGATTATAGGCATGCGCCACTGCGCCCGGCACTGATGGACTTTTTTCAACATTCTCACCCTCAAGTTTTTTAAAGATCCATTTAAGCTTACCTCTCCACACACATCTACTTATTAAGCTATGGGTTAGTGAGGACGAGCAGATAGGCAAGGAGCCTGGACATGACTCAAATCAACAATCAGCATAACTCTCCCCAGTGAAGAGTTTGGTGTGCTAAGAATGACAGACACCCATATTAAAGACTTAATGGCTGCACAAAGTGTTTTATATCCCAGGGGAGAAAAAACAGAAAGCTTAGTGTGAGTATGTAATTTAAATGCTATTTAATATTCTAAGCAAAACAGAATTTGATTTAAATTTGAGCTCGACAAATGTCTGGCCTTCATCTGTGTTGAATTAGAAGACAGACAACCATTTGGAGCTCAAGGCTCTTCTTAGGTATCATCAGCAGCAGGACATTTCTGCCAGGTCACATGTAAGCTATGCAAAGAGGATTCAGTGTCTAAGAGGAAGAGGTAGTTATGACAGGAAAAGAAGACTTGAATAAATCACATTAATGGAAATTTCAATTGAAAAAAAAATCCTTGCTTTTTCTCATCCTGTCAACTAAAATAATATTTGACAGCAACAGTAATAATTAACAAACATTGTCCTTAATATATGCTGGGCATTATTATTCTACATGACAGAAATTATGTCTATATAGTATGCATATGATATATCATATATAAAAATATATAATATTTAACAAATGTGTGTATGTGTGTGTATTCCCTTATCCCTAGTTCTGAGATCAAAATCATTTTTCCTAACTCATTTGGCAACAAAACCTGACCTAAATAAATGAGAGGCTATTTATGAAATTTACCCAATTTGTGTAGCTATGCAAAAATTTCACTATAGAAATAGGAATATGATTAATTAACTGTAGGGGGAAACTGGGAGGAAATTGGCAAAAATCCCAAAACTTGGAAAACAGCTTTTGAAGATCTGGTTTGTGAATTAGAAATCTAGGGAAAATGAAAGTAACTTGATTGGACATTTGTACAAAATCCTTCATAAATCCCCCAAACCTGATTGGACAGTTGGACTCAAAGTTGATTGGCTCAGGCCATTCAGGGGCGAACTGTATAAGGAGATGCACTACAGCAGTTCCGCTCTCTCGTGCTTGGACCATCGGCAAGGAAACAGCTTGCTCTCTCTCTGTTGTGGACCACCGACTAGACAGGAACTCTCTCTCCTTCTGACCACCAATGAAGCAAGAACTGTCTCCTAGTGACCACCGAGACCACCAACATGGAAGCCTCTGCCCTTGAGGCAGTATAAGAGCTGCTAGCACTTATAGCTATACACTTTAGGTTTATCAGGGTGGAGAGAGAGAAATAAAGAGCTGTGTTTGTGCCCGCATAGCAAAAGTGAGCGAGGCTTTTTCCTTTCTCCCATCTCCATCAGCATTCCTGAGGGCCACAGGAGTCTGTGCTCCTCACCCAAGGATGCCGAGCAAATTGTGTTTATTATGTATGTGTGTGGCAGCGCTGCCCGTCTGAACATCTGGGCCAGACCAGGAGGTGCGTGCCCCAGAATTAATTATTGGATGGTTCCCAGAATCTGCTGAGAGTGTTTTCTTAGCTATCATGTATGAATCCATGTTACTTTAAAAAATTTGAAAAATTCCAAATCCCAAAATATATTCAGATTAGAGATTGTAGAACTGTATTCACTCTTATAATCTTCAGGATTTACCTCTAATGTAGGTCCTATTTCATTTCCACTTCAAAGATGAAGAATCAAAGCATGAGTCATACATTAAGGAGAAAGGCTGGTATTTCAGTCTAGGCATGATGCCCCCCTGGGGCTATGTTCTTGACACCTTTGCTATTCTAAAATATTCTGAGCAGCAGCATTTATCAAATAAGAGAGAAAACTAGCAACCCAGTAAGTACCAATAGTACCCAACAAGTACTAATAATTTTTAATGCAGAATAGCTGCAATGGGCAGGTGTGGTATTACATAAAGCATCTGACTTTATTGTGCTCAGCTGGTATAAGCCTCCCCCACCCCCCATTCTTACCTGTCCCAATGGCTTAACAATTGCCCCTGCCATCTGAATTTGAAACAGTGAGACCCTGGTACATGTACTCTGCTAGAAGATCTACATTTATACCAAGACATCTTCAGCATAATTGGTTGAAAAAAGATAATCTAACTACTAATTTTTGACATTTATAAAAGAAAAAAACTAAGACTTGAACTTTGGCTAAGTTTGCAGTAATTTGTTACAGTTGTGCCATGGTTTAAATGTCCCCACCAAAACTCATGTTGAAATTTAATTCTGATTCTGAGGTATGAAGAGAGTAGAACTCAATCGGACTATAGTGTTTGGAGGTGGTACCTTTGGAAGGTAATTAAGGTTAAATGAGGCCACAAGGGTGGGGACCTAGCCCAATGAAACAGCAGCATAATAAGAAGAGGAGAGACCTGAGCTAAGCTGCTCAGTCCCTCACCCCACATGAAGTCCTGCATTGTTTGTGGACTCTCCAGAGTCACCACCAGCAAGAAGGACCTCAGCACATATGGCTGCATCTTAACTTCCCAGCCTTCAGAATACAAACCAAATAAATCTTTTTTCTTTATAAACTATTAAGTCTTTGGTATTCAGTTAAAACCAGAAAACAGATTGGGACAAGCAGCAAGAGGGAACTGGTATGTGTCTCTTTTGCTTATTGACCTGTGCTTTTTGTGTTTAAAGAAACCCATGCTATTCTAATATCATTAGAAGAGGTTCCTATACTTTCTTCTAGATTGTTTGCTTTTTACATGTAGGTGTTTTGAAAGCAAAGTAAGGTTCTAATTATCATTTTTCCATGTAAGGGCCAATTGTCACAACAACATTTATTTAATATTTCATAATATCTTCACTGTGATGTTATTTCTGTCATCTTCCACATTGTGTTATGTGGGTCAGTTTCTATACCCTCTTGTCCCTCTGTCCCATTTGTCTCTCCTTGCACCAATATCCCCTACCTTAATCATAACTGCTGTACTGTATAATGAATACATATTTGAGAGAAAAGTGATCCCATCTGTTTTCCTTAAAAATTATCTTGGCTATTCTGGACCTACTTCTTTAGGGTTGTTATGTGTTACCTACCCTTACCCCCAAACAGACAATAAACAGCAAACATTTTGCCTGGAAATGTATTTATTTGGAAAGACCATATCTTTACAATTTTGAGTCTTTTCATCCATAAAAGAAAATAGATCTACCGTATGACCCAGCTATAATACTACTGGGAATTTACCCAAAGGAAGATGGGTCATCATACTACCGAGACACCTGCATCTCCATGTTCAATGCTGCACTTTTCACAATAGCAAGGATATGGAATCAACCAAAGTGCCCTTCAACAGAAGAATGGATAAAAAATCTATGGTACATATACATGATGGAATACTACTCAGCAATCAAGAAAAATGAAATAAGGTCATTCGCAGCAAAATGGATGGAATTAAAGAAAATTATTTTAAGTGAGCGAACCCAAGCTCAGAAAGAGAAACACCACATGTTCTCAATCATATGTGGGAGTTGAATCAAAATTATAAGGAGGAAACATCCTATTCAAAGGTTGGATCAAAATAAAATGGAAAAAAAAAAGTTAAGAATGGTGTTAATATAAATGGTCTAGAAAATGCATGCAATTGTTCTGACAAGATAATAACAAAGTTCGCTACAGGAAAAATTTCTATCTTAAACAGAACTGGGACTCAAGTACATGTAGAAAAATATTGCCAAGTAAATGATAGAGAAGACTTAGATGGGGGGGAGGCATACAAGAGGGTAAGGGGGAACCTATATGAATAATGTACATCAAAATGCATATATGTAAATGCCACAATGAAAAACATGTCAGAATGAATCACATTAAGGTGTACATTAAAAATGTCCAACAACAACAACAAAAGATTCTCTCTCTACATTTTTTATGCCCTTCAATAAAGTTCTTATAATTTTCCTCAGAAAAGACTTCCTGCTTTGTGTTAAATTTATTCCTAAGTACCTTATAGGTCAATTTTTATTTATCTTATATCTTTTTGTTAGATGCCATCAAGTTGAGCCTGACTTGTAGCAACCGTCATCAGGTTTTCAATGGCTGACTGTATCAGGATCGTTTTCAGGAGTGGACTGCCACATCCTTCTCCCATTTTTCAATGCTGGTGATGAAGCCTGGTTCCTCAGAGAAGGCAGAGCAGGCACTCTACCAACTGAGTTAAACTCTAGCCCATCTTATATCTAGCAACTTTAAATATGCACATTAACCATAATTTATCTGTAGAAGCTCTTGTCAGCTTAATTTTTCTTTCTTTCTTTTCTTTTCCTTTCCTTTCCCTTCCTTCCTTCCTTCCTTCCTTCCTTCCTTCCTTTCTTTCTTTCTTTCTTTCTTTCTTTCTTTCTCTTTCTTTCTTTCTTTCTTTCTTTCTTTCTTTCTCTTCTTCCTTCTATCTGCTTGCTTGCTGTTTATTCTGTCTCTGTCTCTGTCTCTGTCTCTGTCTCTGTCTCTGTCTCTCTCTCATTATAAACTGACTAGGATTCCACAGTATTGTTGACAGAAGTGATGATAGCAGTTACCTTTGTTGTTTGCTTGAATTTCAAGGGAACTGCTTCAAATGTCTCACTAGGCAATGTGATATTTACTGCAGGGTTTTTGTTTTGTTTTGTTTTTAAGGGTTTTTTTTTGGGGGGTCTTCATTTTCAAAATTTATACAATAGTTAATACTATTAATAACATACGGGCTTGGCTAAAAAGTTTAATGCTATCAAAATTCTTCTACACCTTATAAATCAATCCCTTTCATTCTCAGGCTGGATTTATAGTCTTATTTGTAGCCATGTCTCTTATTCAATACCCTTTCACAGAATGAATCACTATCTTATTAATTCTGACTCTACCTCTTAAGATCATTTATGTCATCACAGTCACAATTTCATTTGAAGTTTTCCCCACAGGCTCTTGTTATAATGTTTCTTTGGATTTGTCTGTTTATAGCTGCCAGAACTGGATTATTACTTCAAAGAAAGGCAAACTTCCATGCCAAGCCACCACAGAGACATTAGAGAAGCAATGAGCGTACTGCTCTCATGGAAACACAATAAAAGCAGGTTATCCAACATACTAGGGAGCCGATACTTACATGTGTTACATGGTAGTATGAGGGTCATATTTACCTTCTTCTTAGACCAATTAACGCTTTCTCTGGTATCCTGCTCTCATCTATATATATCAATTATTTTTTTAAATTCCAGTTTGACTTTAAAGTTTCTCATTAATAACTAGTAACTGCAAATTGTGTTTTAAAAAAAATTAGTTTCCCCACCATCTTTCAACTTCCAAAGCTACTATTAGAACATTGTAAGTAGATAAGATATAAGCCCATGACAAGCCAAATGTACAACTCCTCTGATGGAATGAACTGAAGTAGGAGAATGAACTTTATACAAGTGCTGTCTGGATATTTTTAGATATGAGGGAATTGGTTTATTTAGCCCACTTATTACATAATGGACTCTTAATTTATGGACCTCTGCTAAGCAGAAGTGACCTAAGGGTGGGAGAATTCTAAGCTACAATAAATATAGATCTTGCCCTCAATGACTTTACAGGTTCAGCAGATGTGATAAAAAGTAGAGAGTGAAAAGCATCTTGAGATTCAGAGAAAGAATATTCAGGGCACATAAAAATCACTTCAAGACATGAAGACCATTGAAAGGTTCCTTTCATTGAATGGAAGTCCTTTAGATCTTAAAGAACTTTGATAGAAAAAAGAAAAAGTGATAAGCAGCAAAAAATAGAGAAAGTTGGAGGAGGGTATAGGCAGGATGAAGGATAGCTCTGTGAGCAGTATACATGAAGATGACTGAGCAATAATATTGGTAAACCATGTTGGACCCAACTTCAGACTTTAGACTTTATCAGCTGGTTACCTGCCTCAAGCTACAAATAAGAACTGAAGAACAAAGAGCCCAAAGGAAGAAAATCAGTTAAGTGGTCATTACAATAGTTTGAGAAAGACAGAATGAACTTCTGAAGTTAGTTAAGGTAGTAGAAAGAAAATAAAAGGAAAAATATAAGACATAGGAGTAGAATAGCTAATACTTCCCTACTGATAGGATGTTGGAAGTCATAGATTAGGGAAAATCAAAGATGAATAGTGGTTGTATACTCAGATGCTGAGGTAAAGATGACCTATGTCAACAGAAATAGACAATAAAGAAGACCCAATCTAACAGGGGAAATGCGATGCTGGAGAATCTGCTGGTGAGGACCCATCTTGGAATGTGGGGCGGGCCTCAGGGAATAACAGACTACTGCTTACTTTACAAATTCAGGAATCATCTACATTGACTGAGGTGAGAAGTGAACTTATGATAATGGAAATTTTCAGGTATAAGGGAAAAAAGTCCAAGAACAGATGTCTGGGGACATCTATACTTTGAGGGGCCAAGAGGAAGAGACATTTGGATTTGATGACAAGAACTCACTGTGTTGTCTAATTCTCCTTTGTTCACTTTGTATTCAAGACTGAGCATAAAATTTGGTACATGGTAGGTGCTCAATATTTGTTGTTGTTAGGTGTGGTCCAGTCAGTGTCTGACTCATAGTGACCCTACACACATCAGACAAAACACTATTTTCAGTGCTTCTGTGCTGTTCATAGGGTTTTCAATGGCTGATTGTTTTTTGGGAAGGGGTTGCTTGGTCCTTCTCCCAAGCCTACAGTACCTGGTGTTCCCAGGTGGTCTCCCATCCAAGTAGTAACTAGGCCTGACCCTGCTTAGCTTCTAAGATCTAATGGGATTGGACGCCACAGGGCTACAGCTGCAGGCAGGCTCAATATTTAGGTCAAATAAATAAACATAAAACGCACATTCAGCCGTGTTGTTACTATGCAGCAGTCATAATATTTATAAGAATAATTCAGTCACTTTAAATATTTTTCTTTGGCTAAAGCAAAATGCCTGCAGCTGTACCACTGAGATTTCTGATCCCGTCAGATCTTGGAAGCTAAGCAGGGTCAGATCTGGTTAGAACTTGGATAGGAGACTACCTGGGAACACCAGGTGCTGTAGGCTTGGGAGAAGGACGTGGCAACCCACTCCCAAAAAGCAATGAGCCACTGAAAACCATACAAATAGCAGAGAATCAGTAACAATTGTTTTGCCTGTTATATGTAGGGTTGCTATGACTCAGATACCAAGCCTGTTATACATAGGGTTGCTATGAGTCGGATACTGACTTGGGGGCACCTAACAACAAAGCAAAATGGAAAACCTTTGAACTTTTTCTTCTCCAAAATTACTAATCAGTTCTGTTTTTCATTCATGGAACCCACAATCATGCCCAAATCATCACCTTTGGACTTTTTGTCATTCTGTTGCTCTTCTACATCTGGTATGATTATTTCTAAATACAGAAGGCTTTGGTTTCAAGAAAACACTTAAGCTTCATTAAGCTTAACATTCAAATCTCTTTCATCTTAAAAAAGATTTTCTTGTAACCACTGTTACCCACAATTAAATAGTTACCAAACTACATTTTGTGAAATCCTTAAAGAGATTTGAGTTCTTAAAGTGGTTTGAAATGGATACTGAAGTATATTATAAGATGCATAATTTTTCCATAAACATAATTATATCTAGTGAAAATTCTGATGAAAACCCTGGGCCTTAGTTCACTTTCCCAAAACTAGGCCACTTACTTTGGTGCTAACTTTTCTCAAGCACGTGAAACAAGAGATGTCCCAATATTAAATTAACTGATGATTTTAGAATTCTAAGAGAATTCTGAAAAGGAACTGAGAATCACATTGTGTGGTAGGTAGGCTCCTCTACTTTTGTACCATACACTTCATTTGACAGCCAAACCTCCTCTAGACTTTTACTAAAAATTAATATCACAATCTTTTCTCTCTTTTTTTTTAAGGAAGTTACCTCTGTCTCAATGGGAGAGAGAAGAATATACATTCGATTGTTAAAATTTCATCATGTCTGATTTCCAAGAATCTGATAACAGAGAACATCTCTGAGTTTAAATGTTTAAATGTCCATCATAGATTTTTTGAAAATATTTACTCTGTCAACTTCTATTCCCCAGCCCACTGATATCAGGCTTGGTCTTGACTTGCCTTTGCCAATATAATATGAAGGGACTCAATGATGACCCTATAGTTGGGGCCTCCCCTCTGCTTTTCTCCCACCCTGCTCCCTGTCAAGAAAATAAGCATGTCCCCAATTAGAGATGCTACCACCCATGATCCCATAACAAAGGATATAACAAAAGTGTGCCTAAAACCAATGTATGGTAAGTGGGGGCCTAGCAACCGTTCTGCAATTGCTGAGACAAAATAAGGAAAATAAACAGACATTTGCTGTTATAAATCACTAAGACCCTGGGGTCTCTTGTGAAAGTCAATGCACAATATTATTCCCTTGTACCACGTAAAAACTAAAGCTGGATAGATTTCTTTTTCATGTCAAGTTAGAGACATTACTAGTATATTTTATTTGAAACAGAATTAGAAGTTGTCAAAGATTCAAAAATACCTATTCTAAGAGCTTCAGGTGTTAGCTGAGACCCAGATAAATTAAAAGATTTGTCCCAAGTCACATTAGTGAGAAACAAAACTATAAACAATGCTCTCAGCAACTGTCACTATGAAATTATTGCAACACTGCAAATTATGCATCCAGGGAACTCTAGACTGTAATATCCATCTGTACTAATAGAAGTTAGCCTGAAGCAAACTATCACTTGCAAAACATACTGATCTTGTACGAAGATGAAGTCTTAACACTCTTCAATATTATACCACTTAAATACTAAGTTATAGCATGTCTAGGGATACCAAATACAGGCAATACCCTCAGAATCTGCAGGGTTAATTATTAAAGGCAAAATCCATGGATTAGCTTATACATACATAAAGTTAACTCAACTGGGCAGAAATGAATCCACAAATCACACTGAGTTGTGGTATAGGCAGTGATATTAACAAATCTATGGAAAAAGGCATATCAATCCCTAAGTAAGAACCAGTTTGGGGACAGAAGTTGCAGAGGGAATCCAAAAAGCCTAATAGGTACAGTGTGTCTGGCACTGTACAGAGAAAAGAGACAAAGAAGCTGGCGCGTGTGTAAGTAGGATCTGAAGAATGGGAGAAATATCTTTCATTGGAAATGTTAGCCTAGGTAAGCTAATCTCAAGACATCTACCTTATTTTACACAAATCTCATGCTCAAAAAATAACCTTTTGATGACTAATTCTGTTTCTCATCTTCTTCCAGACAAGGAAAAAAAAAAAATGCCCTGCACAGACTTCTCAAGCACTCCAGTCATTAGAAACCATTTCCATACAAATTATAAATTAGGCTTCTGGTTTACATACCAATCTCCTATGTCTAGTCAACTTTCATTGCCTTCAGGGTGAAGTATGGCTGACTTTGTCAAGGAAACATTACCTGCTGAAACTCCTTTATGATTAATTTGCAGGTCCTTGTTGGGGTGCCCAACCTTACTTCACATTCCTTCTATTTCAACACCAAAGTCACTGTTCTAACATGGCTTCAACAAAGATTTAAAATACACCAAGAATTAAGAAAATCAATATGCTGCCCTCACATAAAATGAATACACTTTTTAGATGGTTCTTGGAGTGGGAATCCTAGAAAATTCAAGTTCTTCCCAACAGGAACCTTCTCTCAGACTGCTGAGATTTCACAGGACCAAAACTAGAGACTTGCAATATCATAGAACAACTAGCATTCACATATTTCTGTTCTGTACATTCTCATTCCCAAGTTTAATTATTCATTTTGTACTTCATGAACATAGAAGAATTGTAGTTCTTCAAATAAAAATAGTAAAAATATCCTCCCTTAGAAATTTAGTTGGTTAGTTGGTTTAGTTCACTGAATTAAATGTCTTGCAAAATCCGTTCAAGAAGGTACTTTAATATTTAGACTTTTACCTTTTGTTTTTAGGGTTAATACCAAGTAAGCATCTGTTAATCTGACCACTAAAAACTGCTAAAAAAAAATCCCTTTCCTAGTAAATGTGGACTACTTTTCAAAGCCTTTTTCAGCAATATCTAAACCTGAGGATCCTGAACAAATCACATTCTTCCTTTTTCTTTTTTAAATCAGGAAATATCAGTAGCCACTTATTCTTTTCAAGTGGGTGTCTATGGGGCCACTGAGAGAGACCAAAGACTCTATTTCTATTCTTGTTTCTCAGCCAAGAATCTATTCTTAGCCTCATACCAAGAATATTCTTTCCAGGAATGCCTTGTAAAACAAGTTCACATTGCTTTGGTTGAGATCAAAGAACCTGAGGATGGCCACTATCCCTAGGATCAGCTCTGGCAGAAAGGACTGAGTCACTACCACTATTAAACAGGAGTTCCTACCAGCTTGGTGTATGCCTCAGGTTTTGACCAGACAGGTCCCTAGAGAATTATCATAATTAGATATCCTGAAAATCTCCCAGATCCTCACCACCTCCTCTGTACAGAGCCTGGAGACCAGGAGCCTAGCACTGATACTCCAGAGTACTAAGCCTGCTCTTAAAAATTCTGAGTAAATCTGTTGGAAAGAAAAATCTTCTTACTCTATAAATATGGCCTCCAAGAGGGCCTGGATAATTCTTCACACATTAGGCAGAAAAGCTCTGATTAAAATCAGTTCCATGCCTTAATGTAACACTGAAAATCTGGGCAGCAAATTATTCTGGAATTTATCTAATACATTACTAGTGTAATTGTATTGTCATTTTTATATTTAAGCAGTGATAACAATTTTAAAAGCAAAATGACAGTTAAAATTCCAGTAGCCTTAGAAAGTACTATTTTTTGTTACAGATGAGAAATCAATGTCACTAAAACTGATTAAAGTGTCAAACTGGTACTTAAGCACAGGCCTATATTACTCTTGCTCTTGATTTCTACATTCCTGTTTAAATGGGGGGGGGGGAAATACCAATCACATATTGGCTGAATTTCATGAGTGAAACTCAATTTTATAATCAATAAGTAAATTATTCATAGTTTGAAATCTTATTATTTCCCCTTGTAACGTTTCTTCTATTTTCACATTATCATCTAGTATTCAAGCACTTTATGTAAACACTATAAGAATCCTTTTAGGTAGGTATTATTGTCCCTCTTTGCCTGGAGCTGTAGCCCTGTGGCATCCGATCCCGTCAGATCTCGGAAGCTAAGCAGGCTTGGGAGGCTTGGGAGAAGGACCTGGCAACCCCCTCCCAAAAAATCAGTCTGCCATTGAAAACCCTATGAACAGCAGAGAAGCACTGACAATAGTGTTTCCCATGTTGTACAGAGGGTCGCTATGAGTCAGATACCGACTCAACAGCACCTAACAACAACAACAACAATTGTCCTTCTTTATAGATTAGGATGCTGAGGCTCAGATGATTCACCTTACACAGCTTAGAAGTGGTGGAACTGGGCTCAAAACTAGGTTACTCAAGCACTCCAGGTACTTACACAATTAAAGCGGACAAGGAAGTCTTTTCATTATGCATTCAGCAGAGTACTCACATAGTCAATGGGCTTGAGGGCTTTGACTTTCGTTGTTAGGCAGCCACACGAAGTGAGGTCAGCATAGAGGCCTTCTTCTAGCACACAGTGATTATAAAAAATATCCTTTTGATAATACAGGAGCCAGCTATAAAACAAGCAGTAAGACATTCAGTCAGGTGGCAATGTGGGCTCATCAATATGCTGTGGAAACTCAGGCAGGGGTAGAACACAGAAGCTGCACCAGTTAATAACACAGCTACTACTACTACCAGTTATTGATGGCTTACCACGAGCTGGCTATAAGGCTAGGGACTTTACATATATTATTCGACTGTGTCCTCAATAGTTGAGTTAGAAACATATCTTCACTCTTCACAGACAACAAAACTAAGGATTAGAAAGGTTAGGTGACTTGCCTAAGATTTACCCACCTTTTAAATGGCAGAGCTGAAATATGAAATAGGGGACATATTCTTTATGCAAAAGGCATTCTTTCATTTAGTGCCTTCAAGTACAAAACTGGGATCAAATTATGGTGAAGATTAATTGAACAAGTTAGAATTTCTTTGGGGGAAAATTTTTAATGTATGTTTACTTAATGATTAGCTTATATTCAGCCTAGATGATACAGAAGCTAGACTTCGAAAATCACATAAGATTATATGAAACCTGTCACCTTCACATTGGATAGCTACTGGAAATTTTAAAAAGAAATAAATCCTAGAACTCTATTAAGACATTCCCCTCGAAAAGAAGGAGTCCAAGGGAAAAATTATTGGCCATGACTAGGTTAGTATTTAAGGTCTAGCTCTATATTTTAAGATCACCATGACTGAACTCTATCTGTTGTTGTTGTTGTTGTTAGGTGCCGTCAAGTTGGTGTCTGACTCATAGCAACCCTGCGTACAATAGGCGAAACACTATTGTCAGTGCTTCTCTGCTGTTCATAGGGTTTTCAGTGGCAGACTGATATTTGGGCGTGGGTTGTGGGGTCTGTCTCCTAAGTCTACAGCACCTGGTGTTCCTAGGTGATCTCCCATCCAAGTACTAACCAGGCCTGACCCTGCTTAGATTCGAGATCTGATGGGATCGGATGCCACAGGGCTATGGCTGCAGGCTAAACTATATCTAGACCAGATTAATTCTGGATTACCACAGAAGTGCTCTATGAAATTATAACTTACTGTCATGTCTAATATGTAATGAACACTTTATAGTGAACATTTATCAAAGGTTTTCAATTGTGCTAGGCATGGAGCTAACTCCTTCATGTAAATTATTTTATTTAGTCCTTATGAATCCTGTGAAGTATGTACCATCATTACCCATCCTTTACAGATGAGGAAACTGAGATTCAGAGAGATGACCCAATTTGCCTAAGTTACAGAGCTGAAAAGTGGTGGAACTGAGCTCAAACCCATGCAAGGTACTTACACAATATCCATGGCCCTGAAATTATTATTAAGCTGTAGTATCATATTGCCTACATATACAAACATGTACCTAATTTGTCCTAGATTTCAGGATCAGGAGAAAAAGATTTTCTTCTAGAAAAACCTCAGTGCTACTTTTTCTTGGAAAATAAAAGCACATCTTACAAAATATTTTCTTTTATCTTAGTGGAGAAGAAACTCAAAGCCAAATAGTGGCAACAAAATTATTTTAGGTCCTTGGTACCTGTCTTTCTTTCTTACTAAAGACTCATAGATTATCTATTTTAGCTTATCATAATTTATTTTGTATGTTTTAAAACTGTAGAAGTCTCATATCCTGCTTGGAAGTATAAAAATAGTAATAAATATGGAGAAGTAGAGGAGATAATACAAGTACCAAAAGACTGTTGAATTAGGGTGAATCAAGGTTAATAGAAGGAATGACTTGGACGGAACCCTAGAGTATATATTTGGATTAGTCTTATGCAGCAGTTACAAATCTGCCCACTGGTAGGAGGAGAACAAAATAATGAAAATGAGTGGTGCACTAGGTGAAAAGCAGTGGGAATGGCGGTGGCCTTGGTAGTCTAGAGAGCATACCTATCACCCACTCAATACCAGTGATCATTGCCAAAGAGGAAGACTTTCAAAGTCATCAGATCTGTTTTTGAAAGAGTGGAAAACAGGTTCCTCTGAAATCACAAATTCTAAACCTAATATTAATGACAGGGGATGCTAGGAAGGAAAAAAGAGAATGAAAAAGAGCCTTCTGCAGTGATCTGCTCCCCAGGCACCATGTGAGACATGAATATTACTATCTCTGCTTCCTCTGGGATGAATGTCTTGGCTGACGTTCAGTACTGCCCCAGAAGATGCCACCCTTTACAAATAGCATGGTTGCTGGCAGATGGTACCCTTTTACAAAGGCATGGTCAGTGGCTAGTAACACCCTTTACATAAGAAGCCCACAGGAGCTTCCCATGCAAGAGCAAGTGAGAGGCCTCCTTTGAAGCAAGACCTTTCCTGTGTTAAAGAGAAAATCCCATTTTATAACCTAAAGATGACCACCCTAAAGTCAAAAAGGTGGTAGAAATGTGACATATCTGAGGACAAGATAAGGCAATGGGAAGAATAACTGTCCCTTTAATGAGACATAGACTCATAGACCCCAACGCCCCAACCTCAGTGTAATTGCTCATAGATTTCCACTGCTGAGCCTGTCCACTTTCTGGCTTCTAACTCAGAAAGCATAACTTTCACTTCCTCCTTTCTCTTTCCATCTCCTTTCTCCCAACACTGGCCTAAATCCCAAGCTGACTTGCCCTTTCAGGGCACTCTTCCAGTAAACTGTCCTCAACTTACTTTCAGTGCATGTATTTAAATTGTTTTATCAATGAGACCAAAGTCCCTGAAGAGGAGACCTCGAATCCCCAAGTGACATTAATATGAAAAATTTTTAATATGGTGTATACACCGAACAGATAATAGTTGCTAGCTACATTTACCAAAGACCTATAGCCTTTGACATAAAGCAGGGTCAGGAAACTACAGCCTATGGTCCACAAAGCCCCACCATCTCTTTTTCTATAGTCCAGAGAGACTAGATTTTTACATTTTAAAATGGTTTTAAAAATTCAAAGGAGACTATTTTGTGATATGTATATAATTTAAATTTCTATGTGCATCAATAAGTTTCATTGGAACCTAGCTATGCCTATTCACATAGTATTTTCTACAGCTGTTGCTGGGCTACCCAGGTTAAGTAATTGGGCCAGCGCCTGCACCGCCAGCAAAGTCAATAACATGTATGACCTGACCTTTTACAGAAAATGTATGTGAGCTCCTGGCACAGAGGGTGAGGAGGAAAGCAAATGGATGAACAATGTTGGAAAAGGGAAGGAAAGGGAGACAGGATGAAGACAGAATGGAAATGGAGAAAATGAGACTAGCTAATGGTAAAAGGAGGAGATGAACTTGACCCAACTGGTACTAGAAAATGGCTGTATGAAATAAAGTCAGTTAGTATAAATTTTAAACTTTTAAACTGAAATTTGGGGTAAGTAAGTGGGGTATGCCTAGTTTGTTGTAAACACTAGAAAGATGATGATAGTAGAGCAAGAGGTAATGCAGAGACCATAGCTCCTCAAGAGAAAACCAGGAAATCTTGGTCTCAGCTGACTCAAGAGAAGGGAGGAAATTTGACTAATCTAAGATGTGCTGAAGGATGAATAGAGAGATTCTGATGAGTTATTACATAGATATTAGAAACGTGGAGATGCCACTTCACTGTACACTTATACTGGCTAAAATGGTAAATTGTATGTCATGTATTTTACAATGAAACATGATAGAATATATTTTAGCCTGGAGAATCATACACAGTCTCATGCACATGTGAGAAAGATTCAGGATGTTGTTATAGTTGGAAGAATATAGAATTCAATGTTTAAAAAAACAAACAAACAGAGAAACAAAAAGCAACTGGAACAGTCTAGGTCTGACATGTGGTAGATGATCTTGGGAAACTGTAACTCCAAATCTAGTTTCCTCATCTGTGAAATGGAGATCGTAAATACCTTAAACAACAACAACAAAAAGTAAAATCCACAAGTAATTACATCTTACATGGACAAAACCAGTAGATATTTTTATAGCATTCTATTATGCTATACAGTAAATGCAAAAAATAAACATTTAAAATACTTAGTGGCTGGGAGCCATGGGACACGCCTATAACCTCAGAGATTTGGGAGGCTGAGGCAGAAGGATAGAGAGTTTGAGGCCAGAGGCAGCCCACATAACTTAATGAGACCCTATGTCAAAATAATAAAATAAAAATAAAAAAGGGAAACAGGATGCAGCTCAGTGGTAGAGCACTTGTCTAGCATGTATGAGGCCCTGGTTCAATCCACCAAGTACTGAAAGAAAGAAAGAAAGAAAGAAAGAAAGAAAGAAAGAAAGAAAGGAAGAAAACACAAAAAACAAAAGAAAACAAAACCTCTGAAAAAATAATCTAACAAAACAGTGAGAAACATCATCATCAAAATGTTCCTAAAGTTGCATTAATAGCATTATTTTTTTCCTATATTCTATAGTGATTCAAAATACAAATTCAGCAAAATATAGGCTAATTAACAGTTCACCAATGTTTAAAACCTGCAGCTGTAGCCCTGTGGCATCTGATCCCGTCAGATCTCGGAAGCTAAGCAGGGTCGAGCCTGGTTAGTGCCTGGATGGGAGACCGCCTGGGAACACCAGAAGCTGTAGGCTTGGGAGAAGGACCTGGCAACCCCCTCCCAAAAATCAATCTGCCATTGAAAACCCTATGAACAGCAGAGAAGCACTGACAATAGTGTTTCCCCTGTTGTACAGAGGGTCACTATGAGTCAGATACTGACTCGACAGCACCTAACAACAACAACAACAATGTTTAAAAAGCCTGCAGCTGTAGCCCTGAGGCATCCAATCCTGTCAGATCTCGGAAGCTAAGCAGGGTCGGGCCTGGTTAGTACCTGGATGGGAGACCGCCTGGGAACACCAGAAGCTGTAGGCTTGGGAGAAGGACCTGGCAACCCCCTCCCAAAAATCAATCTGCCACTGAAAACCCTATGAACAGCAGAGAAGCACTGATAATAGTGTTTCCCCTGTTGTACAGAGGGTCGCTATGAGTCGGATACCGACTTGCCCGCACCTAACAACAACAACAATGTTTAAAAAAGAAAAAAATTAAAAATTCGGTGTACTCAAAAAACAAATCTCTAAATTTAAAGAAAATTAGTTATTAAGTAGCAGCAGCAAATACTCAACAAGCATACTTACCAACCCCGAAGAACTTTAAAAGAACATGGTGTGAATGAAGTCAAATCAGCAATTTCTTTTGTAAAATCTATACATTCACCTTGAAATCCTGGTTTACTGAATGCTTTGAGCTATAAGAACACAACAACAATTAAACTTAATTGTCTGACATCATCAGCAGAAGCAAATAAAAATTTTTAATTTACTTATGAAAAATCAGGATATTAGTCTCATATTTTGTTATCCATGAATTTATGTTAAGAATAATGGCATTCCCCTTGAAGCGACACTTTTTTCTTACATGTTTCCAGGAATGGAGTGTTACCATTTATTTACTGTTTTCATTCATCTTTTGCACATTGTGGGCATAGATGCTGAGAAAATAATTCTACCTACAAGAATAAATCAGAATCCCTCCTCCACAAAAATGTGGTTGTCTACTGTTTCAACCCATATTATCTCTTATTGTGAGGGTAGATGTATAAAAAAAGAAACAATTTAGTGTTCAACATAAAGGAGGTTTAGAATGGTATGAAAGAGAGTTGGGATGTCTTTTTTTCTCCCCAAGTCTTCTTGATCCACAGTTAATAAAAGAGAGAAGAAGAGAGGCATCAGCGGGCGTGTGAGAGCACAGGAGCAGATGGTGGAGAAGATAATAATGATAGGATTAGTGCAAGAGCTACAGTGAAGAAAGAAAGAGACATTTGTGTCATGGATTTCAGCTTATAGGATTCAGTTTTCTGACAAGAATAATTTAAATGCACAGCTTATATATCAGTTCATTTCCACTTTAGTTCTTTTTGTCAAGAAAAATCCATGAAATCTTTAACTCTAATTCCCTTTAGAGCAGAGAAATAACAATCTGCAACTCTTGAATCAAAAGCATGAGAAAAAAATTAATGTGCTCTATTATTATTTCATAATACACTGAAGACTTGAAATGACACGGCCCACATGTCCACCATGCACTGACAGGCTTGCACAGCACCAAAGAATGAATCACAATGAATGATCTACAGGATTACCCCTTCTCCTGCTCATGCTATCACTGAGAACAAGGCTCCTTTGAGCAGCTTATGTTTACCACCATTTTCCCAAAGGTCCTCTTGGAGGAACTGTTGCTTGGCTATCTCATTCTATGCTGACCTTGCTTGATCTCTCAAAGATCAGCCAAGACCAGGGAGGTAGGAGGATGAACTCCCCACCTCCCCATTGACCAAACATGGCTTGCACAACATGACTTCCTGTTGTGAAACCACACCATATTTGGAACATTAAAATACCAAGGGGCTCCTTGCCTTAAGGGGATAAGATCCAGTAAGTTTTTGTCAGGAACCTTCTGGTGAATACAGAGGCTGGCAACGAAAAAAGGTCCAAAAAAGTCCTATATTTTTAAACATAAAGGTTTATAAAATCTGAGGGCAAAAATCAAATTACCTTTAACCTCCAAAAGCATAGAGAAATAATCCCAGATTGTAAATATTAACTAAATTCACAGTAAGAATTGGAAAAAGCACATGCAAACAGAGACCACAGCTGTCTTATTCATGCTTATTCAGTTTGTCGAATTAATTTATATTGATGAGTTTAAGGTTTGTATTTTGGGCTGCAGGTGTAGCTCAAGTGGTATAGCATTTGCCTAGCATACACATGGAAGGCCTGGGTTCGATCTGAGGCCCCTGCAGAAGTCAATAAAATATTTGTATTTTAACATTTCACCAGGAAGCAATGAAATGTCAAATTCTAGACTACTAGCATTGCAAGTTAAGCACAGTTCAAATGGTGCACTTAGTAGCTATCTCCAGTTTTTATATTCATACCCAGAAGAATTAAAATGCATACACATATACACAAATAATCTGTCATAAGGTATCTTCCTTATTTGATGGTTTAAACTTTCTGCCAAAACTTTAAAAATTGGACTTAATGCTTATCTGAGTTTATTTTTATACCTAAAATGAGACAAAATATATAGTTCACTCAAAATTAGACCAATCCCACAAAAGTAGTACCTCAATTAGACCACTTTATAAATGCTTTGGTATAGAACAAATCTCATAATAATGTTCTGAGGATGGTTTGGACCATTCTCCAAAACCATCCTCAGCACATTAGAAACCAACTCTGTGCTTCCTAATTATAACATATTGTGGCTTCTGTTGTTGATGAAATGAACTGACAGTGCTTTGGTGAAATCAAGTTCTGGGAAAAATGAACTGGACAAATCACTGTAGTGGTTTCTTCTTCTCTTTATTAAAAGAATAAATGTATAAAATAACTCAGGTTGCTTAGAACCTAGGTAAACAGATGAACAAGAGATGAGCTATTTTCTAATTATTTTCAAAATGCATTTATCCTTCTATGTCTCAATCTCTACTACCTCCCAAATGGAAGTATGTGGAAGCAAATCACAGACAATAAAAAAACAGCCTGCTACTGTATGCCAAGGTATCTCTTCATATATATTGTCTATTTCTTCCTTAGAACTACCCTTTGAGGCAGAAATTATTGCCCACTTTATGATGAAGATTTTGCATAAATATACTTTGCTATGCAATTTTCACTTATGTTATTATTGTTAGGTGCCACTGACTTGGGTCCAACTCATAGCAGCCCTATGTACAACAAACAGGATGAAACACTACCCGACACCGTGCCAGGCCTATGATCTCTTTTATGTCTAAGTCCACTGTTGCAGCCTCTGTCAATCCATCTAGTTGAGGGTCTTTTTTTCACTGACCTGCCATTGTCCCAAACATGATGTCCTTCTCCAGGGATTGGTCCCTCCGAACAATAAGTATGGTAATAGATCTTTAACTTGACAAACTGAAATCCAAGAGCTTAACTACTGATTAAACAAGGTGCTGTGTTCACTTATTCCATAGTGTCAATACTAAAATAATTTATTTTCCTTTTCCAGTGCTGGGTGCTGAACCCAGGGCCCTGAGCATACTTTTTGCACATGCACTCCCACTAAGCTGTACCCTCAGCCCCTTTTTTATTTTTTATCTTGAGACAGGGTCTCGCTAAGTTATGCAGGCTGCCTCTGGTCTTGAACCTGCAATCCTCCTGCTTCTACCTTCAAGACACTGGGTTTATAGGCATGTGCCACTGTGCCCCACCTAGTACTAAAATCATTTCTAAGAGAAACTTTTCCTCTCTGAATGATACTTTCTCTGACCCTCTGGGCCTCCCTCTTACACACATGAAGATCACTAAACAAAGAAAAGTATTATTTTCATTCTTCAATTACATCACATCTATCTTATGTTATGCATTTTTACATCAATTACCTACCTTACAATAATTTCATTTCCCAGTCACTCATAAAAGAATTTATTTAAATTGTTCTTCCAGAGTGTGTTTGGACTTTGGATCTTACAAAAACAGTCAGGTTGTAGTACAACAAGCAACTGTTTTCATTCTACTGCCATTAAATCTTACTGCTATTGCCGAAAACTGTCATTTTTGTATCCCCCATGTATGCCTTCTCCCATCCCCCTGGTTGCCCCCGGTACTAGGGATCAAATCCAAGGACTTGCTCATATTAGGCCAACACTCTACCACTGAGCTATATATCCCTGGCCCCAGTGCTCATACATGATAACTGTAACCATAATAATTACAGATCCTATAATCACTTAACGAAAAGACTTGGCAATCCAACGCCAAAGCAATCCCGAAAAAACAAGCAGCCAATGAAAACCCTAGGAGGGTCACTATGAGTTGGACTCTACTTGACGGCACCTAACAACAGCATAATCACTTTAAAATTCAGTGAGGCTAAATTATCCAATAGAAGAAAATATTCAGTTGCTTTTTCTCAGGTAGAATTATGTACAAAATGGAATAGGGCTCAATGCATCAAGAAATCCTCAAACTTTTAATTTTCTTTGTAAATGAGTTTGACAAGATTCTAGGAAAGCAGAGTACTTGATTAGTTCATAAAAGGAAATTAGTTAGAATTTTCTACAGAAAAATTCCTGAATACATCTGCTAAAAACTAAATATATTTTTATAAGATTTAATCTAGTAAGATTTCTGACAATTTAGGACTTGCTAAGACAGAGAAATAACAACAATATGAAGATAATTCATACTCCGTTTAGTGTTTGAGAAAAAAGTAAAATAAAATGTCACTTGCTAATGATGAAGGCTTTTACAACAACTCAGCACTTCTTGAGTTGGTAATTAGATTTAATTACTGATTTTTAGCCTTAGTGGAAAACCAGTCTTATCAATAAGCAGCAGTGTTCTATTAGTATCCCAAACAAGATCGGTCTAATCATAATCTTTATAGATCGGCAATAATACTTTTATTAACATTACTCTGATGATATATAGTAACCTCTATACACATGCATTTTTCTGGATCTTCCTCCCCTTAAAATCACCAGCATGAGAGCTGGGTGCAGGTGGCGCACGCCTGTAATCCCAGCGGCTCCGGAGGCAGAGGCAGGAGGATTGCAAGTTTGAGACCAGAGGCAGTCTGCATAACTTAGTAAGACCCTGTCTCAGAAAGCGTAAAAAAAAAAAGGGGGGGGGGGCTGAGGGTGCAGCTCAGTGGTCCAGCACTTGCAATGCATGCAACCAAGAGGCCCTGGGTTCAACCCCTAATACCACAAAAAAAAAAAAAAAAAAAAAAAAAAAAAAAAAAAAAAAAAAAAAAAAAAAAAAAAAAAAAAAAAAAAAAAAAAAAAAAAAAAAAAAAAAAAAAAAAAAAAAAAAAAAAAAAAAAAAAAAAAAAAAAAAAAAAAAAAAAAAAAAAAAAAAAAAAAAAAAAAAAAAAAAAAAAAAGAAGAGAAAAATCACCAGCATGAAAGAAAGAATGAGTGGAAGGAAGGAAGGAAAAGGAAAGAAAAAAGAGAAAAAAGAAAAAAGAAAAATTTTCTCTGACTTGAACTCTTAGATGTAACTGCACCCTTACTCTTCAGAGAGGGTAAGCACTCCATTCAAAAACAGTCAGCGTTTAAGTGTAAATAAGAAAAACAACTGATCATTTGGCCAACTGAAAATAACCAGAGCTCTGACTCTGGGTAAACAAGGAAGCTTTGTAAGCATGTTACCAAATATTCAGCTATCATATATACCTGTCAGAAATGTTTATTTCACAAGAAAGTAACTGAGTTACATCCAGAAAAAATGAAGCTGAGCCCATCTCATTGGGCGTTGTCTGCTGCTTGCTGCTTCCTCTCTCTTCAAGCTGAACTGGAAATACTATAAGGAAAGTCCTCCCAGCAGTCAGCCCCAAACAAGGAAATCCACAAAAAATGAACAAGGGGCTAGGAGGGGAAGAAAGAGCCTAAAAGAATGGGGCATTTTATCTGTACTCAAAACTCACAAAGTATGTGGTTTAATTCATGTGAAAATGTTCTTTTAAAAATCCACAGTTGGGTGTTTTCAAAAGTTCAAAATAACGATCTGGCAGGAAGTATCTCTAAATACAACTACTCAATTGTAATCAAAAAGGAAATGCTCCCAATGGGCATGAGCTAGTCAGAAAATAAAATGGCAAAGCATTGTGAATGGTAACATACTTAAACTAAAGTGGTCTAAAATATATAAACACTGACATGAATATGAAAAACACATTTAGAGAAAAAGACTTAGCCTTATGTGAAGGTAGCAAATGTCATTTAAAATTAATCATTATATTTGGCTTTTTGACAGCAAGTTTTCCAAATATAATTATTTAAAATGAAACAGAAAAAGCAATGTTTCCCATCCCCTCTTCCTTTCAGTGCTTGTTGGGCTCCTCTCATGCTATGCCCTTTCCTGGAACACCTTGAAAATGCAGTTGTTTCAATAAAGTCAGAAACTAGAAAATGCCTATGTTGCTATCTCAAGCGGTGTGATAATAGTATTTACTTAAATTTTGAATCTTGGTTTTCATGTAAATGAAAAGGGTTAACACTGACTCATTGATTTATTAGAAAGAAGTATTCAAGAAGCACAATTTCTAGCCCTCAACGGATAATAAACAAACATTAGCCTTCAGAGTCTTAACCAACCCCCTTTGAACAATCAACACACTAGAACTGCAAAGCTAGGGTTTCAACTTCACTACTGCATTAAAGAAACATTTGATTGCCAATATTAGAAATACATGTCCAGAATAGGCATGACGGCAGAGCAACTGCTTGAAGCTATTTGATCCTCCAGAGATAGCATAATATGCTGTGCTGAGTGAAAATGTGACATGTACGCTTTTGTTCACAGGTTCCACATACAATATGAACCACCCTGCCACATGGACGCAAAGTTACTTGAGGGAAAGACAAAGATCTGAGAGACAGAGATAAATTTTTTTGGTAAACAATCCAACAATTACAAGTTAAGAATATTTTTAAACATACCAAATGTGGAGGCTCATTTATCCCAAGAGGTTCCTAAAAAAAAAAAAATTAAAATGTTTTAAAAATTGCAATTATACAATCTTAGTTGCCTTTTTAAATATTTTGAAAGTCTACTTTGAAAAAAATTTTAATGGTCTGACCAATTTACTAGGTTCCTTGAACTAGCTATGACCCTCATGTAACCTACTGAATTCTTTAATTATAATTTTAGTACTTATGACTAATTCATTTTAAGTATTATTGTAGCTAGAAGAAAAATTGGCCCTGATACCTGTTAAGAGTCTGAATTTCAGATCATTATCTCATGGGCACCCCTAAAGTTCTGCAGTGTTTATTATTACCCAACCTAGCTATAGTTTCACAACCTGACTCGTTTGGAATGCCCTTTCTGCCTGGAAGTTTTCCTCTTACCCCTTAAGATCACTCAGTACATCTCTTTGTATGGTGAGGTCCCCAATTCCCCAAGCCCTGAGACCTCTCTTCCCCGCCTACCTCAATATTGCCTAACATTTCCATTTTCTAACTAATGACACCATGACTAATTACCCATACATCTGTCTCCCCTAAGAGACCGAGAGCTATCAGGAGTCAAGACAGTTTTATTCATCTTTTATCTCCAGTGGCCAGCATAATGTCTGACATATCAGAGGCACTAAATAAATACTGCCAAATGAATGAAGTGATCAAATTATACAGCTGTCTCATTCATGTGTTAAAATCTTCTAGCTCTGTTTGGAGTCTATAGACATTCATATGATGTTTTATTTTCTCTATGCATATCTTCATACTTCTCTTACCAGTTGGATTGGTCGGATTGACAAGATTATGTTATCTGATCCTCCCCAGTCAAAAAAGCATTTGTAGTTCCCTTTCTCTAAAATGTACTGTTCTCCACAGAAGAACTTCTGCTGATAAGCAACCCATCTAGCAGGGGAAAAAGGAAAAAGAACAGAAGTGATATAAAATCAAGCAATCAACAATTTTAAAAACCAAAGAATCTCTCAAGGTTCTTAGGGTAAGGGACAACTTACACTCCACTTTTAACATGAATGGATCTTGTTTCACTGCCAAAGCCAATTTCTTCTAAGTCAGAAATTTCCTGATTCGTAATGTCAATAAACTTTCCACTTTCGAGGTCAGATTCAAAGAGTGTAATAGAAGATTCTATAAAATTCTAAAAAGAAGAGGAGGACAGTTTAGGAAAACAGATGCATTTTAGAGTCTGAATTTCAGATCATTATCTCATGGGCACCCCTAAAGTTCTGCGGTGTTTATTATTACCCAACCTAGCTATAGTTTCACAACTTGACTCGTCTGGAATGCCCTTTCTGCCTGGAAGTTTTCCTTTTACCCCTTAAGAGGTTTTATGGACTGCTATAACTGAACGCAATTTTCACATACTCATGGGATAATATTCACATAAATAACTACAGGCAGAATTTCAAATGGCATGGGAAACAATCTTATAGCCACTACTCCTATATAGTTTAAAGGGAAAAAAATCCTGAATTTGCTTTAAACAGGAAAACATAACATATTTACATAAATGGAAATTAGTCAGCAGGGGCTGACTAATGCTGGGCCTTAAAGGCTATCCTATGTAACACTAATTGGGAAGGAAACTAAAGTCTTGTTCGTGTCTCCGTGAGACAAAAGTGAGCACATAATGTACCGTGAGCAATGTGGAAGATGACTTTTATGAGCTTAAATGTAACAAAATAGACAAAATTTGCTTTAAAATGTGGTTTATTAAAAAATCAAAATGAAAACAGGAAATTTTAAAAAATTATAGTGATTAAAATACTTAAAAGTTATCTTAGAAAAACACTAAGGCCTATATAGATATATTAGCAAAAGATAGAAATAATTCACAAAGTAAGGTTAAAAATATAGAATTGTCTAGCTTCACTGGTGAATTAGAAAAACTTAAACAAAAACAATTAGATATAATTTTCACTTTTTAAAATTAAATTAAAAAAGATCCAAAAATCCAATGTTGTCAGAGAACATCGCTGGTGGGAATATAAGTTAAACAGTTATTTCAGAAAATAATTTAGAATAAAATAATGCAAAGATGCATTACACAGAATAGCAAAAAGCTGTAAACACATTTATAAATGGCCAAAAGTTGGTTTAATAAAATTTTAATATATCCATCACTTGATGGAATACTGAATATAATTAAGAGTTTTTATTCTACTACTACTGGCCATGGTCTGTATATACATTATTTCCAAAAGAGCCTCCACATAAGATTATACTGCCATCATTTCCATTTCTCAACTGAAGAAAAGGTGTTATTTGCTTGAGGTCACACAGCTAGTAAGAAGCTAAGACTGAATTTGAGTCCACATCTGTCTATTTATCTAATCTAATCTTTTAATCAGGGGCTGGGATTTAGCTCAGTTGGTAGAGTACTGCTCTGTAGTCTCTGAGGTCCAGAGTTCAATTCCCAGCACCATCAAAATGGGAGAAGGACATGGCAATCCACTCCCGAGGCAATCCTGAAACAATCAGCCATTGAAAACTCTGTAAGGGTCTCTTATGGACTTGATGGCACCTAACAGCAGTCTTTTAATCACTGACAGATACAAGTGAAAGAATCAAAGAGCAGGACAAAAACTGAAACTTATAAACATTGGTAAGATTACAAGTATACAAAAAAATCTTTTCAAATTTGTATAATATGTAAATCTTTAAGTTGGAAAATATGGAATTAAAAAAAATCCTTCTCCATCCTATTACTTCATTCGAATCTTGTTGTTGTTGTTAGGTGCCGTCGAGTTGGTTTCCAACTCATAGAGACCCTACATACAAGAGGCAAAACACTATTGTCAGTGCTTCTCTGCTATTCATAGGGTTTTTAATGGTGGATTGTTTTTTGGGAGTGGGTTTCTGGGTCGGTCTCCCAAGCCTACGGTACGTGGTGTTCCCAGGCAGTCTCTCATCCAAGTACTAACCAGGCCTGACCCTGTTTAGCTTCTGAGATCTGATGGGATGGGATGCCACAGTGGTATGGCTGCAGGCAAAATCGAATCTTAGACCTATGGAAAAATATTAATAACTTCTGTAAGTATTCATAATATTTTCTGCCATTTTTAATATGGTGGTGGTGGTTGTTAGGTGCCGTCAAGTCCCGTTTGACTTATAGCGACCATTATAGGGTTTTCAATGGCTGTTGTTTTGGGATTGCTTAGGGAGTGGATTGCCATGTCCTTCTCCTGCATTTTTACTAAAAATAAAACCTATGAATAGGAGACTTTTTTTTCTGCAGTATTTGAGGTTTGAACTGTATATGCTTTCCAAGTACTCTACCACTGGGCTGCATCCCAAGCCCATTTTTTATTTTATTTTGAGTCAGAGTCATGCTAAATTATGCAGGTTGCCTCTCGCCTCCAACCCGCAATCCTCCTGTCTCTGCCTCCCAAATTGCTGGGATTTCAGGTATGTGCCTTTGTGACTGGCTGAATAAAAGACTTTGAAGTGAACATTCGTTTCATGTGAACAAGCACAACTAGGTTAAAAACAAAAAAGCAAAAAAAACCAAAAGAGGGTATCTTGTAATGGGTGGGAAAAAAAACACTAAAAAATCTTTTTTTGCAGTACTACTTGTCAACTTTTAAGAGTTTTAAAATTACTAACATGGCTGGGTCAAAGTTCATTTATTGTAAAATAAATTTCTAGGCTATAATAATGTTCTCAATTTCTCCTTGAGAGGAAAACTTTGGACCTAAGAGTACCTGCCACCTTCAGTACTTTCACATGGTTCTTTAAAAAAAAATGGGAGCTGGGTAGATTTATGCCTGATCACCAATAATAACCCTACTTTTATTAACCTAATCCCTGATTTCATGCACACACACACACACACACACACACACACACACACACACACACACAATGCCATTTTCCAAATGGAAAAAATCAGGCTTTGATAGCCTACAAGTGATCTCCTTTAAAGTCCCCAGAACAAGTTTCCCCATTGGAGGCTGATGTCTACACCCTGGGTGCTACGTGAACAAATCTGGTTACACTGACAACATGAGTTTCCCTCACCCAAGGATCCTAGACATGCCTCTGTTTCTTGCAAACTGGAAGTGTGTTAACTAGCTCAGGGCAACCGTGAGGATCCAATGTGAAGATGATGGCTGAAGGGGGCCCAATCTTGTTCTTGTTAGGAACCAGTATCAAAAGTCACTAACAAAGTCAGACCTAAGCATAAAGGAAAAGTTTTTCAGCTGCTCTCAATTTTGAGGATTTCTCCTCTGCCACTTTGGTGACTCAGAGACTCTACATCTCTGTCTCGACTTCCTCTGCTCCTACAAGTACCTGTTCTGTACTCCATGCTGGTGTTTTAGGAGTGCAGAGCAGGGATGAGCTGAAATGTGTCAAGAATCACCATGCTTCATTGGAATAAAAGAGGACAGGGTCATAGAAAGATAAAAATTGACACATATCTGTGTGTTGTTTGTGCCCTGTCATTTAAAGATGCCTTGTGCTATGCTGAGATGTACCTGACTTGAGCAATAATGTGCACACATACTGTGTTGGTTGAGGAGGAGTCAGCAGTAAGGAAGGTGAGCCAGGAAATGGGCTGAGGCACAGGACATGTGCAACAGTACCTGCCTGGAGCTTAGCAGAACAGGAGGCACCCACTGTCATGGGATTCACTGACAAATACAAGTGTAGGTGGCATATGGATGCTCAGATATATCCGCTCTCATGTTTGATTGTGTGTTATTTCTACACTGCCTGCCACTCCCAGAGACTTGACAAAGGGCCACAGGCGTCTCCTAAGTGATAGCATTCTTCTCTTTCTCTCTTTTTCTAGGTACTTCTCTTCTGAGCCACTCTCCTGGTTTTGTGCCTTTCTGCATTGTTTCTTTCAAACCTACCAAGCACACGGTATCTGATCTAGACGATTAGTTTTCACCAATATGGTATCACTGCTGGTTGGAGGTCTAGCTCTAAGCCAGTTCATCTGTTCAGTCATGTGCCAGTCCTGGGCCCAACCATCTGGGGAGGAACCTCCAAGGATCACATATACGAATTATTGTTATTGGGTGCCACTGATCAGATCCAACCTGTAGCAACCTTATGTACAATAGAACAAAATACTATCCAACACTCTGCCATGCATACAACCTTTTTATGTTTAAGCCCAATGTTGCTGTCACTGTTTCTTCTCATTTTGAGTCATGCCACATTAGTAAAAGATCCCAGAGGCTTTACTCCATTCCCATCATTAAGGTTGACTCTACTTTGAGGAGGCAACTATTGCCCAGTCATTTCTTGAGTGCTTCCAGCTTCATTTTCTGGCACTATATGTGACAGTGCTTCTCTGCTACTCACAGGGTTTTCAATGGCTAATTGTTTCAGATTGGGAGAAGGACCTGGCAGCCTACTCCTAAAAAACAATCAGCCATTGAAAACCCTATGAATGGCAGAGAAGCACTGACAACAGTGCCAGGCATGGCACAGTGTCAGGTAGTATTTCATCTGTTATACATAGGGTTGCTATGAGTTGGATCCAACTCAGTGGCACCTAACAACAACAATTGTTTCAGGAATGGGATGGCAGGTCCTTCTCCCTAGTCTGTCTTAGTCAACTGAAACCTGCCCACCATGGGTGGACCTGCTGGTATCTGAGATACCAGTGGCATAGCGTTCAGTATCATAGCAACATGCAAGCCCCCACAGCATGACAAGCTGACAGACATGTGGGGGACATGTATGAAACATGGTACTAAATATGCAAAAAAATCAGGCTGAGGGTATAACTCAGTGACAGAGCACTTGCCTAGCATGAGCAAGGCCCTAGGTTCAACCTCCAGTGCAGAAAAATAATAATAATAAAATAAAATAAATAAAACAAAAAAGCTTCTAACTGCCTTATTCAGGAGGTGAGAGAAACAGACACAGTTATGGTCAGGGTTAGCCCCATGAGCTTACTAGGTGACTACTGCCTCTGCTTTTCTAGGCAAAGTTCAATAACTTTGGAATTCCCAATTATTTAAGTGAAGCTCTTCTGCTCAAGACAAATAAACAATGATGAAATGACCTTAAGAACTGTACTCCGTTACTTTGTGTGTGTGTGTGTGTGTGTGTGTGTGTATGTATGTATGTATGTATACACACACACACACACACACACACACACATATATATTTGTTGTTGTTGTTGTCCCGGAGTTGAACCCAGGGTCTCACCCATGCTTTGCAAATGCTCTACAACAGGGCTGCACTCCTAGCCCGTTCTCTTCCTTTTTGAGATAGGGCCTTGCTAAATTACACAGGCTGCCTCTGGCCTGAAACTTGCAATCTTCTTGCCTCCACCTCCTGAGTTGCTGGAACGCCTGGCTCCATTTTGTATTTTTAAAGCACTTGTATAGCTTAGTACAGTCAACAGTCTTAGGTATAACACTCCCTACTGTTACAGAAAACTAATGAGCTGTTGCTTCAGGCCCAAAGATAAGTCACAAGGATCAGTAATTTGATTACTTTTACATTCCATAAAATCCCTCAGCTAATCCAGCCCCCAGCTCCTCCGCTATAACTCCAGATGGGTAACACAATAGAGACACAGGTGGAGATCTGGTGTATCCATTAACTTAACAGAAGTAATGGTCTCTGCTATGTGCCACCTAATTTCAGAGGTCTGAAAAGTGGCCTTAACTCTAAAAATCACAGCAAAAGCAAACCTAAAAGTTAAGCTAGTATAAAATAAGGAAAACAAATGCATTAAGAAGATTTTACTGAGGAAGCCTAGGAATAAAAAAATCCTTAACCATTGAAGCCTAAATGCTGCTACATTTCTCTCTCTCTCTCTCTCTCTCTCTCTCTCTCTCTCTCTCCTTTTCTTTTCTTTTCCACTTTTCTTTCTTTCTTTCTTCCTCTCCCTCTTTCTCTCTCTCGCTTCCTCTCCCGTACTGGGGAGTTGAACCCAGGGCCACCATGCTTTGCAAGCAGTCTACCACTGAGCCACAGCCTCAGCCCATTTTTTACTCTTTTATCTTGAGACAGGGTCTTGCTAAATTACTCTAGCTGCCTCTGGCCTTGAACTTGCAATCCTCCTGCCTCCACTTCCCAAGTCACTGGGATTACAGACATGTGCCACCATGCCTGGCATACATTTCTTCTAGTCCTTTCCTTTCTTAAGAAGTAATCAACCTCAAGTCAATATATCCGAATGACTCACTTGGAACTGGAAGCACATTTCTGGTCATCGTTTCCAAAGCACTCCATGACACAGTTCATATTATCCCTAAGGAACATGTCTGGTATTTGACCTTAGTAAATCCAAAATGTTCCATGCACTGCAGCCAGCAAACTTGAAAACTGCATTGTATTATGCAGTTTTTCCATCTGTCCTCTTGTTTATTTTATATTACTTCAACTGAGATTGTAAATGCTACACTTCGCTCTCTCCCAGGTTAAGGACATCTGAAAGTCTACATGGGGAAAACGTCTCATCAGCTCTACCTCTGAACTCACTGGGGCTGTCACAGTCATTACAGCTCCAAAAATTCCTTCCCAATTATATGCTGTATCTGAGGAATATACAATTTTTCAAAATATAACTTCACAAGCAAGTTTTTAAAGCACTTGCACAATATATATGTAAATGTGTTGTCTATATGTACATTATTTAGTATATTTCATTGGAATATATTTTAGTGAACAAATTTAAATTATTAAAAAAAAGATGAAAATCATGTAAATATCTATTATATATTCATACTGGTTTTCAGTGTGACCCTATATGAATAGGTACAAGTGAAATAATAAGCCTTTGTAGGCCTTTGACAGAATGAAATCCAGTTTTGCACTGTTACGGTGCTTTTAAAGACTAAGTATTGTGGAACAAGAGAAATGGATAACATGACTCTCCAAACCCCAGCTCTATACTTGAGTACCTAACCTCTAAGATGCTCAGAGTCTATAATGCTGAGATGGGAATCATAAGAATCTCCACCTTATGGTCTTTGTGAGGATTAGTGTAAGCATACATGTAAAGCCATTAATTAGTACCTGACAAATATTGAGATTATTATGAAGATTATGTTGTTGTTGTTGTTAGGTGCCATCAAGTCGGTGTCCGACTCGTAGCAACCCTAAGTACAACGGGTGAAACCCTACTGTCAGTGCTTCTCTGCTATTCATAGGGTTTTCAATGGCAGATTGGTTTTTGGGAGTGGGTGGCTGGGTCCTTCTCCCAAGTCTACAGCACCTGGTGTTCCCAGGCAGTCTTCCATCCAAGTACTAACCAGGCCCAACTCTGCTTAGCTTCCGAGATCTGACAGGATCAGAAGCCATAGTGCTACGGCTGCAGTCATGAGGATTACGAGGACATCTTAATCCTAAACTAACAACTAATGTATTAACTTTCAAAAATGTAATTTAAAGACAGAGCAGAAGAAAGGATTTTTCTTGAAGGGTGTTTTTACTTATTTGTATAAAAACTATCATCTTGGTACATGCCCAAAACTTTGTGTACAGCAGAAATTAACATGCTCACTTATGCCACTTTTTCTAATGTATATTATAGACCCTGTTTATACCAAAGATCTCCTGGTTAGTTAGCTACAGAGATAAAATATTTCTTTTCAAATTTTCTATTATTGGCAGATTTAAACCAGTGAATTGGGAGTTTGTTTTTAATTTGGTAGTTTTAGTCATAGTAATCTTTAGGATGTATCAACACAGTTCAATTCTAAACATTTCTAGCACCAGTAATGCTCCCATGGAACTCTCTCTTTTAAGTTGGGAAATGCTCTTCTAACTAATACAGATTCTAATTAATATAGATAGGTGATGGATTTGAATTATGACCCATAGTTCCCTCAATGCAGGTGGCCACAATGAACAAAAAATAAAAATAAATAAAAATAGAAGGGCCTACTGTCCTGTTGTATTTTATTTTGTCTTGTCTTTTAGTGGTCAAGCAAGGTGTGACAAGGTAGAGAAAATCCAAGGCTCCTATGTATTTGAATAGTGCACTAAATGCTTTAAAAGTTATCCATCTATTATTGTACAAGCAATACCCAAATTCAATCTTCAGTAGCCTGTCCTATATTTCTTTCAGGGAGAACTTGTTTCTGACTCTCTTACTGACAAGGATCACTTATGAAAAAACAGAATGCTCTCTTGCCCCTCTGGTGCTTTACTGCTTCTGAGTCCTCCTGCCTAACAGAGTGAAAGGCTACTGCTGGCCCCAACAGATAGAAACCTAGAGGGCCTGAGGACAGAATCCTCGTACTCTTGTGCTCCTGTAAAATCTATGTGGCCTCAGTGCTTATCCTTCACTTTGTTATCAATTCTCTAGTGGAGGGCTTCAGGGACCATTCCAGATAATTTAGAGATTATAAAGGTAAAGGTCATTTTGGGAAAAAATTGCAGGGATAAAACTAGAATAATAAGAAAATATGCTCCTTAAGATATATTTTAAAAACCGGGCATAGTGGCTCATTCCTGTAATCCCAGCAACTTGGGAGGCAGAAGCAGGAGGATCGCAAGTTCAAGGCCAGATGCAGCCTGTGTAATATAGCAAGACTCTGTCTCACAAAAGTAAAAAATGGGCTGAGGGTGCAGTTCAGTGGTAAAGCACCTGCAAAAGCATGCAGGAGGCCCTGGATCCAATCCCTCAGTACTGGAGAAAAAAAAAAAAAGACATATTAAAAAGCCCACAAGACTGGTCAAAATACCAAGCAACATTTGATGAGCCTTGATATCTTAAAAACTCTGTTTAACATTTATCATCTCTCTGTGCCTCTACCTTCTTCTACTTGGAGTCCTGTAACATTCTAGACCTTTTGCTTACACCTCTACCCATTTGGTGACTTGATAGTCACCAAAATCAATCTTTCTAAGCTATTAATTTAATCATGTTCACTAGGCCTAGATCCCACCAATAGCTCATGGTAAACTCAAAAGAATCTGAAATCCTCAATGTTACCCTAAGCCTTTCATTCTCTGGCTCTGCCCTCATCCTCCCAAAGTTCTCCCTCACATCTTGACTTAACTGCATTTCTCTCAACATGCCTCAATTTTATGTATGTGAGGGTTTCCCAACCTCAGGCTTATTAGTATTTTGGGAGCTGTAATTCTTTATTGATGGGCCTGTCCTTCACATCATTGATGGGTAGCAGGACCCTTGGCTTCCACTCACCAGATGTCAGTAAACCCTGACTCCAACAGGACAATCCAAAAAGTCTCTAGACACAGCCAAATGGTCTTAAGGGGAAAAATCACCCTCAGCTGAGAACCAGTGGCTTACAACCTTGACCTCACACACGAATGCGGGTTAATCTCTTGCTAAACAGCACCTACCTTTGCCTTTGAGTCTGTCTAGAAATTCTCCACTTGGGTAACTTCTTCTTGAAGATGACACTTCAGCTCAGCTCTCATCTTTCCTATGTGGCCCTCCCTACTCCCAGGGAGGATAACTGACCAAGTGACCTTTTCTAAGTACTCTGAGTACTTAATGCAGTCATGTTCAAATAGAGTGAGAATTTACATAAGTGTTGTCTTCCCTACCATAGTGCCTGCTCTGGGATGCTGGGACAGGGTGTCTCGACCCTGCATGCCCAGAACCTAGCACAATGCATCCAACAAAGCAGGTACTCAAATAATAATTATAGAATCAAGGCATGAAAGTAAAAAAATAAATATTCTGTAATAATCATGGCAGTTATGGAAAGCAGACAAGTCATGTTCAGTTCAGTCTAATGTTCTCAGGTGCTAGACACATTCTACAACCTTATGTTCTATCAGTACTCATGTCTAATTTTCATGAAAAGATAGACTATAATGCCACAATGAAAAGCATGTCAGAATGAATCATATTAAGGTGTATATTAAAAATGTCCAATAATAATAAAAAAAAAAATTAAGGAAGCAAACTCACAGCTTGTAAGTACCGGAAAGACAAGACAGGGCCATTCAATGCCCCACAAGCATTACTATCTTCAAAGTCTCCTTCTTCAAGTAGGAACTGCTGGCCTTTAAAATGTTCTTTTTCATAGGCAACCCACCTAAAAATACAGAGGACACTCGACTGAGCCATTAACAAGTCAAGAAAGGAAGAGAGAAAATTATGATAAAGCACACAGCAATTCATCTCCATATTCTAAAAAAACACAGTTTTCTTTCAATTACAAAGTCAGATGAACAGTGTGTGCTTCATGGATCACTAACTTTTATAGTTTGGAGACTTTTCCCAACAAAAGGGTAATTCTAAAATTGCAATAGAGCAAGCTCATTAAGTGTCTGTCTGTAGCATGGCTTGTTACCATACCTCACCATGGTCAGAGAATAGTTTGTCAACTAGAAATAATAGAAAGCACATACTGCCAATGAGAAAAACTCCAAATGTACACTATAATCCAAAGATAATCATTTTTATTTTATTGATTAAACCCCTCTGAAACTACACAATGACTACTATATTAAACACTCAGGGTTTAAGTAAAAGGAATCTCTGTCTAGGCTGCAGCTCAAAAACACAATACAGGGGGGTTTACCGAAGAGGAACTGGGAAATGAGACTGAGCTTGAATCACCACCAATGCCCTATGTGTATACAAAGACTTCCGTAAATACTTAGGGTGGGAAACAGTGATCCCGCCATTTTATCAGTGGTGATCACTGAAACAGGAAGCACTATTGTAGAGTACTTTCTAGGGACCTAAGTTTCCTGACTTCTAATCTAAATGAATCAGTGCAGAACACTGATAAACATCATTAGTTGTTAAGTCTCTCGATGAAACTTAACTTTTTATAGGGTAATACACAGTGTCCAGTGCAGTGTGGGGATTGATGGCTCATAAAGTATTTTGTCTTGTTAAAACTAGCCTTAAGCTGCACTGTGTAGTCAGGGTAGGAAACCTCCAACTGGGCAGATTGTAAAGATGACTATTCTGAACTCCAGAACTGAAGATTTCTTAATTCAGTAACTTGACAAAATAAATCCCAGGAGAGCTGCCTACTATGGTTTTTCCTTTCTATACCTCTACTGTAATTCTGAAGACATAAAAAAATAGAATTGTTTTCATAGGTCACAAAATAACAGTATTCTTTCAGTAATCATTAATCTTTCCTTGCTTTTGATGTGTAAGCATATGTATGGTGGGGTGTGGCTAGGGGGTGGTTTCACATGAGTTGGAATAGACTTATTAACCTATTTAGAAACCTTAGTATATTTGTAATAATCTAGAGAGACTAACATTATTTCATTCTTAAACTACTCTGAAAGTAGCTCTCACAGGAAACTTATAAGTTCTAAGCTTTCTTTTATAATAATATTGCTATCCCAAACATGCTTTGAACTATACCTGAATGAGAAAAAGAATAAAAAGTATAGAACAGGCGTTCCTAACCCCTGGATTAGTCCTGATCAGTGACTTGTTATGAACTGAGCCACACAGCACAAAGTGAACAGCAAGTGAGTGAGCGAGCGAGAGTGAAGCTTTATCTGTGTTTACTGCTGTCCCCCATCCGCCCATCCCAAAAACATATCCCCACTTCCCAAGGCCATGGAAAAACTGTCTTCCAGGAAACCGATCCTGGGTGTCAAAAAGGTTGAGGGTTACTGGTACAGAAGACTACAATGTTAAAAAGATTAATATTAGTAAATCTATTACATGGTGAGGGAGAAGGACCCGGCAACACACTCCCAAAAATCAATCTGCCATTGAAAACCCCATGAACAGCAGTGAAGCACTGACAATAGTGTTTTGCCTGTTGTATGTAGGGTCGCTATGAGTCGGATACCGATTCTACGGCACCCAACAACAACATTACATGGTGAAGCATGGAATTCTTCTGTCCAGTTGTTCTCTGACTAAGTTTTGATTAAGATTCATTTTATATTATCTCTCTGAGATATTTAAATATATATGTTATCTGAGAAAATTTAAGAATATCAGTCTGATTTTTTTCAGGATCCTCAACACAGGGCAGAGATGAGGAAGAGTCTATACTATCTCCAGATAATTTTTTTAAAGCAAAAAAAAAAAAAAAAAGCTTAAAACTACACAAATGGTAAGAAAATAATAAAATCAGATGGTCATTTTTAAGTGGGAACATTACATTTTCTCCTGCAATTGTCATATAAAAAGTAAGAATGTATACCATATTACATTCAGGCCATATTTTGAGTTTTTATAAAACAGGCTTTTATTTGGCTTGTTTTGTTTTGTTTTTGCAGTATAGGGGGGTTGAACCCAGGGCCTTGTGCATACTTTTGCAAGTGTTCTACCACTGAGATGCACCCCCAACCCCCTTTTTTATTCTTTATTTTCAAACAGACTCTCACTAAGTTATGCAGGCTGCCTCTGGTCTCCAACTTGCAATCCTCTGGGGCTCAGCCTCCTGAATTGCTGGGATTACAAGCATGTGCTACCATGCTCAGCTTTTATAAAACAGTTGTAAGAAATCTTCAAGAAAACTATATTTATCACAGTGAGTCTTAATGAGTGATTTTTTTGTAAAGTAAAACACTAGTTTTAAATCTATCTAGTTAATGGGGAAAATATTTAGAGCCCAAAAGGAGGAAAAGGCAAAAATATTTTACAGCAGTGTTAACAAGAAGCATGTGTGTTCACAAACCAGAGAAGACTACAAATAAATACAACACAATAAAAATGTGTTTATCCAAACCATATTCTTTTTTTACCTCAAGTAAATTTTTAAAATTCAAGGAAAAGTAATTAAATGATTACCAATATGCCAGGCCAAGTATAAACATGATCTACATACCTAGCATTTGCAGTCTTTTACATTTTCATTTTGGCTGCTAAGGTCATCACTTAATTTGTTATTAGAAATTACAAAGTCTAAATCTGTATATACAGACCCTTAAATGACCAAAGACAGGTTACATAATGTCTATGAATAAAATATTTTAGTAGCATCATTTGCTAGAGAAGCAAAACAACTTATATGATGCTACACAATCATATAATGCATGCAGTCTTAGCACTGTGGTGTCCAATCCCATCAGATCTCAGCAGCTAAGCAGGGTCAGGCCTGGTTAGTATTTGAATGGGAGACTGCCTGGGAACACCAGGTGCTGTAGGCTTGGGAGACAGGCCCAGCAACCCACTCCCAAAAAACAGTCAGCCATTGTAAGCCTTATGAATAGCAGAGAGCTACTAACAATACTGTTTCGCCTGCTGTACCTAGGGTCACTATGAGTCAGACACCAACTCAATGGCTCTTAACACCAGTCATATAATATCAAGAGACATCAATGCTTAAAATTAAAACCAACCAACATTCCAAAATAACCAATGTTTCAAGAAAGACAAGAGAATGTTTCTGGAGAGATTCCAGCACAGGGTTCACAATGGCAAATAAGCTTTGAGGAAAATTTCTTCTTTGTTATTTTATCCGCCAGGACATGAATGCAAAGGTACATGACAAACTGGTCATAGATTTTCTCGAGCTTCTGTTGCAGAAACTCCTAACTGAAGCTGGGATGGTAGTGAGGATGGTTACACTTATGTTTACGCCCAGGGGTTCTTAGTTGGCTACCTCAAAAACAGTTTAGGGACAGAGGACCACCAGTGTCAAAACTCTTGACATTATAATCACACATCCCAGACTATCTTCAAGACAGAGGGCTCACCACCAAGGTCCTCAGTACATAAGTCAACCAAAACCACAGAGTAACAGAATAGAGGTAAAAAATGGGCTCTGACTCATGTTCATAACCTGTGAAAAAAAAATTTATCTTGCAAGTCATACCTTCCATACTAATTGTTGAGGTTTTAGATTAAATTTAGAAAATAGTTCCTATTTCAAAATCTTTAATACCAACAACTGTTCATAGAGAACAATTAGTAATAATTTTTACTTCCCATGTTATGGAAGGGAAGTATGTTATTAGATTAAGGCTAGATGTTTTGCTGTGTAGCACATTTTTTGAGCTAATCCTCAAAAAGACTGCTAAGTCAAATGTTAAAAATATGAAACTCACACTCCACCGATGACACGAATTGATCCAATTCCGTGGAAGTCTCTATCACTTTTTAAAAAATTAGGGACAGAATCTATATGTTCACTAAACTCTTTGGCTCGTCCATGGAAGTGAGGTTTTTCATAAATGATAACCTGAAAAATAGGAAACGTTATTTAACATGCTCATGTTTTAGAATAGATACATTTTGGTTTACCTAAATGACATTTAAGACCACAAGAATAAGGACTACTGTCTGTTTTTTTCATTATATAATCTTACAGTACAGCACAGTAGCTAACATTCACAAGGAGTATGTCAGTAATTATTATCAGAAAGGTTAAAAAAAGCTAATAATATGCTTTTCTCATACTAATATACCTGAGTATTTTTGCATGCTTCTGATCACCCAAATCCTAAGACCATCTCGGAGGTTAAACTATTTTAGCACTGATCCCTGAATTATCTTTATACATTACTCCTGTGTTTTGAGTTTAGTACAGATGTGCCTCATATCCACTGAATTCCCCTATAAGAAATAAAAATTCTTTGAAGATTTATAACAATTATCTATTGAATTCAGAAAATAACAGTATTTCTTACAATGCTAACTACTTCTACGGTCATTAATGTTCACTGAGAAGAAACAGACATGTGAATTATTTAAATAAAAAACTTCCTAAAAATAAGAAATTATTAGATAACAATGTGATTTGTTAATTGGATATTTGATGCAAATTTGGGGGTGGTGTGATAAGTATAGTAGAAAACAAATTTATGGTATTTCACTTACTTCAAACTTGGCTTGGTATGGTACTCTCTTCAACTATAATACTTTGTTGTTTTTTACTTCTCCAGTACCAGCTGCCCTGGTACTATGTGGAAGTGGTACCAGTGATAAGAGCATTATGATATTCATACTTTATCATGTAGTCCTATTTGTGTCTAATAAAATAAATTGTGCACAACTGGCAATAGGGGATCTTGGTAAATAAGACCCCATGCACAAATACACTAAACCAAAAAATTACAGCTTTCTTATTTCTAAAAGCTGGTAACATTACACAGACCGAAAAAAGATACAGAATACTGAGATTGCTATTTTCCACATATTAGAGTTTGAGGAGAAGTGGCAAAGTTTTATTCCCGTTTAATACTTTTTCCTGTGATGACAACATTCAAACTAAGTAAAAAGCAGTAATTCTTTCATAAGTCATCACAAAATTATCACTAATATCTAACTGCTTGCAAGTTATGATTACTTATGATAATCCATTCATTCATATATGACTGCAACCTGTCAAACTGCAAATGCCCAAGGAAGAAAGAGCCCATCATAACTGAAGTTTTGATTCATCAGACCAGAATACTGAAACAAGAGTCACTCAGAGAGTGTCACACTTAATTTTGCATATAATTGATTAGTACTTTGCAACTTTGGCTCCATTTTAAATCACTTTGGAAGCTTTGAAGGTTTTGACCACACCTCAGACCAAAATAGTGTCTCTCAGAGTGGAACTCAGACATAGGTATTTTTTTAACTCAGATATGTAAGATTCCAATATGCATCAAGGTGTATTAGACATACTCTGACATGAAAGTTTTAAAAGACTGCACATATGTGATTAAGAAAATGGCAGTCATTTCCATAAATCAGGAAAGCCAGAAATAGGAGGATTGGAGGAAGTGTGTCTTGTTTTGGAGAGAAGGATGATGAATTCCTGTTTCCATACCTGCCTCAGGCTGGAGGTGCTATTTTCCTACCTATAAGGAGGGCTGTTTGCATCTTTGATCACCGCATTTATTTTCTTCCTATCTTCCCTTATACACATTTTATAACTATGTCCCCTTTCTTTACCTAAATGTGCTTGACCTTGCCTCCACTGCCACCCAGTTTTCATTGGACTTACTCTTCTTTTCTGATATTCAAACTTACAAACTGACATTTATCTGCTAAGAGTCACCTATAGCATTTCATCAGCCTGGATCTCTCTGAGCGTTACTCCCAAATACCTGCTAGATATCTCTATTTGAACAGCTAGCTGCAATCTCAAATCCCTCCTCCAACACAAATAAAACCCATCACCTTCCCATGCTGCAGATACTTGGTGGGTTTGAGGGACCTGACAGCACAGATCCCCATCTTTGAATACTGAGCCCAAACCCATTCACAGCCACAGGGTGAGCCCTCAGCAAACATCCTGTGAGTCTTGTCTCACTGCTCCCACATACAGTAAGTAGGTATTATTTACTGAGGTAATTATGTCATTCTAATAACTCAAAATGCTTAAAGATTTATATTCTGTCTTTTTAGCCTGCTATAGACGTCTGTTCAAGACTTACCTTTAAGTTCATAGGCATTTCCACTTTCAGTCCACCCTAAAGATGACAAGATATTTTAATATAAAACATGTAAATATTTAAAATACTTGAAAGTAATGAAAGGACATATGTTGGTTATAAAAAAATCTACTTAGAGCTGGGTGCTATAATCCCAGCAATTCAGGAGGCTGAGCCAGGAGGATTGAGAGTACAAAGCCAGAGGCAACCTGCAAAAATTATCATATTAATTCAGACTATACAGCAGTCAAATTTAAGTTATGGTAATTTTTAAATTTTAAGTACAGAACTCTCTAGTAGCCAAAACTATTTTAGGTTGGTGTGCATCAATGTAAATAGAGTAAGAAATTTTAAAAAGGTTCCAGATTACAACTATGGAAGAAAACTGAGGTTTAGTTCTTCAATGCATGTCACCAATTAAAGATTTAATCCCACTGCAGAGTGTCCCAAACAGAAAGAGTAAAATTGCCTATAGATTTAGAAATAACATTTGGCACAGTTCATTTCTAACCCAATTATCCAAATGTCTCCTCTATAATTACTTGGACTTTCTAAATCAGAGAGACAATGGAGCTATCCACACTTCCCTTTTCAAGTTCCACCAAGACATTTAATCAACTTGATGTTTCTGTGATGCCAGGGTTGGGTAGCATAAAATATAATCCTTTCCTCACAAAAAAACCCTAATTCTGTAATTTTCTTGTTTCAAATGCTAGTTCACATTGTGATGTCTCTTAAAATTTCTTCATTTATCCTGGTTTCTATTTTTTTAAAGGCCTAGGACAGTCAAAAATGTTTTTATCACATTGCTAACATTTAATGGAACAGTTTACCCCTCAAGTTAAAAAAAAAAAGTCTGCAACAAAAAGAAATACTACAGGCCTTTTAATGAAAGAAGGTAAACAGTGACAGAACTACCAATTTATTATTAATGCTGAGCTTATCATTCATTACTAAAGTAGAAGAGTATAATTTACTAAAACTAATTTTCTAATGAGCACCAACAAAACAAACTCAGAACTTTATTAAATATTTAGAATTTTCACAAAACAATGCTGATAAGGAAGCTACATGTATTGTGATAAACTTGGTAGGATACAAAGTACATTCAGACATTTTCCATAACCTAAACAGAAAATATATAAATAGTTTGCACTTCAGCAATACAAATTATTCCTTTCTTGATATTTAGATGCATGAGCAATAATCACAGAGATTTAATTTGGGATTCACAGGTGTCTAGGGAAAAGGAATACTGCTTTTTGAATGTGCTCACCATTTGAAGTGGATGCAATGATTTCATCTCTGCTGCAGAAATCTCAAAGAGCCCATGGTCTTCCTCCAAAACGGTAGCTTGCCCCTTAAAATTAATATCTGGGTAGGCAAGCCAACTAAATAAGGAATAAATGATTGGTTAATTATAGTAGTAATTCTTTAATTTTTTAAGAGGGAAAAGGGCTACCAAAAAAAATCTATCATAGAATTATACTAATAAACCACACCAAAGTGATTAGCCAGACAGTATGTAACAAGCGTTAACAAGTTCTTAAGTACTTATATTCACATACTATCCATCTTATAAATCTGCTTTCTAAGTACTGGGCATTACTTTTCTCAGAATTTTCTAGTTATCTACTATGGACCATTCTTTTTTTAAAGTGGGACAATCAAAGGTATGGATTCTACTGTGCATTTTACATTTTGACCCACATTTTTAGAATCAACAATAGTTCTTTCAGTGGGCTCAGGAACAGTATCTGAAATAAGATTCCCAAAAGACCCATCTCTTTCTCAGCTAAGCTTGATAATTACAGATGTTTCTCAGGGATAAGGCCAATTATCAAGTCTGCTCAACAGTTTCATTCATGGTTAGAGAAGACAAAGAAAGTTGTCCTATCATGACCCCCCAATTATTGTATACCAACTATTGTCAAAGCAGACAAAAACAAAGAGTGGGTTGGGGAGAGGGGGGCATGGGGAGTTAGGCGGGGTGGTCCACTGAATCAGGCATGTACAGGCTTTTGTGATTCAGGCCAATCTGGGATTGAACTAAAACTGAACTCAGACCCATCCTACAAATGTCTCTTAGAATCAGAGAAGTCTAGTTTCAAGTCCTTGCTTACCAGCTAGTAACCTGGGACAAACTCGTCTATCACATGAGGCTAATACCACCTGCCTTGAAGGAAGAAAGGAATAATAAACAAAACAGGGCTATGTGCCTAGAACTGGGGAGATATTACTACTTGACACACTCTAGAAAGAGCTCAGCCTATAGGATTTTAGGACAGGGACACACTTTTACTTCACTGTCCCAAAATGTGTTAGATGGATCCATCTATCAAGAACTGTCTGAGGATTCTAAACTTGTTCCTATGAGTCATACATCAAAGTCTTAATTGGATCCCAAAAAAGACAGAATCTGTTTTACACCTTATGGTAGTCTTCCTTGGGTATCTGGGAGCATAAACAAAATTAAATGAGTAAAATTTCAGAAATATGGATGTCATCTATTGAAATATGAAGCACAAAGTTAACTTTAGTCATCAATCACTGCAATGAAGAAAAACTGATACGTACACTCCTGAGTTCACAGTGAATGACATAGATTTGGGGATATTCAGCTCTTCCAAATTGGGGACTGCTCGCTGTATGTAGATAGGACAACACCCTGGGTCAGACTGTGGGCAAAGCTCTATCTCTGGAATGCTGCAATCCTGAAAAAAAAACCAAAAAATTTGACTTTGAAATCATCTAGAGACACACAGGCTAGTATTCTAAACACCCTGGATATACAGTTACAATTATTCTCATTGTTTCATGAAATTTCTTCATCAAAACAAAGCAAATATTGTTGCTCCTTCATCATTTTTTAAAATGAGTTTTTCTACAGAGTTGTGGTAATAACATGAAAATTATAAATATTACTGATGGAAAAAATCACTGTCTCAATTTATTCTTTGTTTGTCAAACACTTTTTCCATTAAGCAATGCTCCGAGTTATCAAAGGATTTCGAGTGCCAAAGGTTGGTAAGCCTTCCTTCTTAGAAGCATAACAAAGCCAAAAGGGAGGAAGGGAGTTAAATAAAAATTATTCTCATGGGAGACATAAAAAAACAAATAGAGGCACTACCCCTTCAGGGTGTTTATCAAATTTACATTGACAAAAGAAGTAGGAATTAGAGGTGAGGGTAAAGGAAATCTGTTTTCCTACTTGCGGAACTCTGTTTTCTTCAGTGCAAGTTGGTTTGAGGAAGAAAAGCATTATGGAATTCAACCCTATGCTGTATCAGTCTTAAAAAATTAGGCACCCACTGTCACCATGTCCTGTCAGACCTTCCTTTAAAATTTCGCTCATGCACCTCTCTTTTTATCTATTCTCATTGCCGGGCCCAAACTTCAATAATGGCTCTGGTCACAACCACCAGTCAAGGAGGAGCTATGGTTCACACAGCTGAACTTGTGAGGACATGGCTTTCCCTAGAACACTGCTTAGTCCAAAACCCAGTCACACCAAATTCATATTTTCTTTGCTTATCTATAATAATACAATCCACACTCATTTCTCCCAACTGTGTAGTCACACTGAGCTCCCTAATACCTCGACTCCCGGGCTGGCTGTTGTGAGCTTTGTTGATGTTTCCCTCATCTCAACTAAACAGATAACCCTCTGCATTGTCCTGTATAAAAATCTCTCACAAAAGTTGCATTATAGTTCAAAAAAGACCTCATCCTCTCTTAGGGAATTAAAATCACAACTATCTTCCCCTTCCCTGAAATGACAAATATCCTTCTGTCTGAATACACAATGTATCTTAGTACTCATGAGGGTTTAATTACATAACTCAAGTTTCAGTAGTATAATTGTCACCTACAACATTATGAAATTAAAACAAATACATTTTAATAAAATAGGCAACTGGTAATAATCAGAGGTGGCATTTACTGGAAAGTATACAATTGTATTTTTTTTTAGGTTTGGTAATTTTAAAACTGCAATTTTTAAATTCTTTTCTTTTCTCAAACTGAGTTCTCAATCATTCTCATTAATATGTGAAGACATTGAGGATATTAACTAGGATATGAAAATACTCTTCAGCATTCATATACAAGACATTTGGAAGAACAATGTCAGGGAATCTAGTACCAAAACTCAAATTTGATTAGTTAAAATATGATGTCACAATATCTTTCCAAAGTAATGATGTTTAGGTCAAAAAAGATGCTAGGTAGAACATGTAAAAGCAAGGAAATTTATTCATCTCATTTTCAGAAAATTAATTCTAAAATACAAAGAAGCATAACCTAAAATCACCTTTAAAACATAAAAGTATCTTGCCTTCTAAAGTTTCATTTCAAAAACAGCCAGAAATGTCCAGAACAGTCACCTGTCAATCTTGAATAGTCTTTTGTATGCTATTAATAATAGAGTTCTAGTGACATTATTTCAAACATTACCACATTAATGTTTCCCCAGGGATCTGGAGTATAGTAGCAGAATACATAACTAAGTGTCTCACACAAACAAGTTTCCTCTGCATTGTGTTGTATAAACAATGTTTGGGTGGTGTACTTTAAAAGGGAAAAAGCTAAGAAACATTTGTGTCTACAATAACACAGAAGGAAACACCATAGCAGTAAAAGCAAAATGACAGCTAAAAAAAGTAAATGAAAATAAGAAGGCATATGTTCTCACCTACCTTTACTAGAAGCCAGGTTTTTGTTCCAGTTAATTGAAAAAGATTTCATTAAGTCTTATTTCATGGTGACTATTCACAAAAAATAGTATATTTTACAAGACTTATATAACTCTGGATAGACAATGGCCATCGAACACTAGCATGAAGGGTCCTTTATTGTAACTTAGCAACAATAAACAGTTTATTCTCATAGTTTACTGGCTTTCTCCCAGACTTTTCTAGTCATCCTATACTTTGCATACATATCCTGGTGAATTTTATAAGCTTAGATTATTATAATAATGAGTAGGAATGAAGACAATGTGAAAGAAGAGAAATAGAGTAGGAAGGATATATAGTTAACAAAAATAGTAAGAAAATCTATTTGTCTCCACCTTACATAAGACACCTCTACACCTTCATCTAACAGATTTCTCTCTTTGTGACTCACTAATGAGGGCACAACTTAAGTGTTAGGCAGGTGAACTTAGGCATTAGCGGGAAAATATGGAGAAGAAAGGGAATTCAGAATGACTCCTGCATTCAGCCCTGATGTATGAAAATGTGCGGGATGAAGTCAGAACATTGCAAAAGGTACTATTCAAATGGATCCCAATGGACTCTACACCCTAGCAGAAATCAGTGCCTGAGTTCTCAACATGCCAAGACGTCCATGCATGGGCCCATTCTTTTTAAAGAACTCAGCAAGTCCATTACAAAACAAAGACCCCAGGTGTAGGGCTTCTCTTTCATTCCCCAAATTCTACTATAAAAGTCACATTTGACCCTGAATCTAGGAAGTAGCTCTCATCTATTGTCCACCCTCACTTCTCAAGGGTGTACTGTCTTTTAATAAGCTTTATATTCTCTATATAACTTCTATGTCAGGTATAAATTCTTCTATACTGAATACAAACTAGAGGTTGCTTCCTGACTTCTGGACCTGTATGCCCGGTAACATTAAGTAACTTGTAGTCGTTAATAAAAATGCCACACCTTTAAAAAGAATATTAAATGTAAAGTAACCATAGTAGTTTGCAATATTCATTTACTCTAACTTCAAAAATCAAAAGCACTTGAATCAAGATTCACTGCACTGCTAGCCTCACTCCCAATTATTTTCACTAGGGGCAAAGATGAGCTTTAAGTGAAATCTACAATTGCTGAAAACTGAGAGTATCTGTAGTATCTCTTTATAGCCAAGTGAAGACATCATGAAAGTATCATCTTTAAAGGACAGTCAAGTTTTGACTACTCAGATGAGTACAACTAAATCTAAGATGATGAAACAAGATAAAGTTGTCATAGGCTTATGTGAATTTAACATGGCAACAGCTATCCAGTGGCAGAATTGTTGACAAGACTGGAGAAAAAGGAAGCAGTTTGATGTCTGAATCTCTTTTTTCTTTTTTCTTTTCCTTCTTTTTTTCCTATTTTTTTCCCCAGTACTGGGGATTGAACCCAGGGTCTTGTGCTTGCATGCTTTGCAAATGCTGTTCCACTGAGCTGCACCCCAGCCCGTTTTTTTACTTTTTTTTTTTTTTTTTTTTGAGAAAAGGTCTCGCTAAATTATGCAGACTGCCTGTGGTCTTGAACTTGCGATCCTCCTGCCTCTGCCTCCCAAGTAGCTGGGATTATAGGCAAGCACCACCACGCCCAACGATGCCTGATTCTTACTTGGTAAAATACTATATATTCTCAAATCTAATCTGCAGCCTTTGAACAATTTTAGAGGGCTACAAAATCAGATGTGGATTAGAACTGCATGTGGATTGGAAAACTCTGGCCTGCGAATCCAATCTGCACATGATTCTAAGCCACACCTGATTTTGTAGCCCTGTAAAACTATTGAAAAGGTGCAGGTTAGATTCGAGAATATGTGGTCTTTAGAACAGAACAATGCTAACACTTTTTCTGTTCAATGCTTAATAGCTTTGTTTTCCTTCCTCATTAAAAGTTGTTAGCTTGTTCAAGACACGTGGGCACTAATACCACAACTAAAAAATGACTCTAAGAACAAACAATGGAAGAAGGAAAAAAAAATGCAAGCATGACTTATTTTTTTCTTTTAAGATATTCTAAGCAAATGACGGATGTGCAATAACCATTCAAATATCTGTGCTTACCAGATTAAAACTGTTTTGATTTTACTGGGGTTGGAAAGGTGGCAGTTTGCCCAATCTTATTCATTATTTTTTCACACTAGGCTTGGCATGATGCCTGATATTCACAAGGAAGGCACAAAACCGCAAGTTATATAAATCCCAGAAGATTTCACCTACAAACAAGTTATTCATTTCAAGAAAGTTTTTGTGAGTTAGCTAGTTAAATGAGCACTCCAAGGTGCTTCGTGGACCTCAGCTGGTCACAGATACTTCAATGAAAGTGGAACTCCCTTACATCTGCGACACTAAGTCCTGTTCTCTTTTCAAGACTCCAATCAGATATCACCTCCTATAAGTGAGCTGCCTCTTCCGCGCATACCCCAAAAGGCCTGCAAAGCACTTCCTAATTTATAAGGTCACTTGACTCACCGGCTTCTCCCCACACTTTAAGCAACCTGAAGCAAGAGACCATATCTCACTCACTCATATTTCTATTCTCATTGCCCATTATGTTTATCAGGTCCACAAGCAGACAAAAATACTGGTTTGGTATGAGTTTATAGTTTCGATTCAGGAAGAATATATGCAGACAGATTTTTGTGATAACCTAAGTGTTTCTATGTGTTTCCTTCAATTTTTCTGTATTCTTTTTCTGCAACTGTCAAGAGCTTAATAACATCAATCAAATCATGATTGAGTGCATCTCATATACTTTTTAAGTATATAAGCAAAATCTTAAATATATATATTGTCCATATATACATATAGATGTACATAGATATCCATATATATATATATATCAATATCCATTACTGTCACATGGTGAATTGTAGTATATCATGTCTTATGTTACTGCTGAAGGAAATCTTAAGAATACATGAGAGGAGATTCTGTCCTAATATGAGATCTGTCCTTAACACCAGTTCAACCCATGTCTAAGCCACCATAGAACCTCTCATAAAGTGTTTTATGATGTTGGGAGACCTTCCTGATCTTCAGTAATACCGTCTAACAGAAGATTAAAAAGCAACACCTTTGTCTACTCTCCCAATCCTTCCATATCTAATGTCCCCTAATGCACTCACATACACACACTCACACACACACAAACACACATGCACACTCATGGCCATAATAAGTAGTAACAATCTAAATAAGAAAAAGATATATTTGGAAACATTGCTTTTTTTCCTAAAACAGCCTAGATATACTCTTAGTTCTATTAAACATGTGTTTGTGTGTGTCTATATATGTTGTTAGGTGCCACTGAGTTGGTGTCTGACTCATAGTGACCCTAAGTACAACAGATGAAATGCTATTGTCATTGCTTCTCTGTTATTCACAGGGTCTGCAACAGCTGATTGTTTTTTGCCAGTGAGCTGCCAGGTCCTTCTCCCAAGCCTACAGCACCCAGTTTCCCAAGACAGTCTCCTTTCCAAGTATTAACCAGGCCCGACCCTGCTTAGATTCCGACCTGACTCAGCCACCACAGTTGTATGGCTGCAGGAATATATATGCATATGGCACGTTATATACCAATTTATGAGCCAAATTACAGATAAAAATTTTAGCTACCATTTTCTCAAATACTTCATATTATAAATTTTAAAGGTTATCAATATGACATGAAGATTACTAAAATCATCACAAATATTAGCAACAATTTCTAAGCACAGCTAGGCCACAGTATAGCTTTACTGCATGACAAAGGAAACCAAAATAAAGAATAGGGGAAAATTGATAATTTGGTTACCTTTAAGACACGTTTGATAGAACCCAATACAAAGTTTCTTTGTGGGTTCTTTCTGTGCTGAAGAATCCAGTCACGATTTAACACCTTTTCCCCTTCTTCCAACACACATTTCTGACCTTGGAAATGCGGTTTCTCATATAAAATCCAGCTAAACAAATATAAATGCAATGATCAGTTTTAGTTAATTTTCTAAGAAATGGGGAATAAGAAATGATACTTAGTAAGTTATAGATAATTTTATCTACTTAATTTTTTAAGGCTGAGCTATCTTCTGCCATTAGCATATAATGCTATTTTTGAAATAATATAGGTTAACTTAAAAACAGATAGTATTAATAAAGAACAAACATATATATAACTTGGAAATAAAAATATGAACACAGTACAACAGTGTAGGCCTATGTCTATATTTATGCATACATGCATTTTATATATTTTTTATGTATAATATATACATTTATATTAGAAAGTTTAACAATTCCAAGCCACACTTCTATCCTAATTTTCCTATTCTTAGATATTACAGACGCGTATTCCATTTTATTTTGTGAAAACAACACTGCACCATACTGCTTACAACACAAATAGTGACCAGAGACTGACATAAACACTGGACAAAGACATTCTGGCTCCAGCAAGTCCCTGGGACATGGTCCACAAAAACAATTGAGGTTTTTCCTCATTTTTAGACCATGCAAAGAATTCCTCACTTCCTGAGCATGTCAGTGATACAAATGGCTCTAACTACATGGTCTTTACATTCTTTAGCATCCCACAAACTCTTGAGCTCATTTTTCAAAGCTACACTTCACTCAACCCAACTTTCCTGCTATCTTGATAGTACTACAATTACAGAATGACACTGATGGCATAGATTGCATACATTAGCTTTTGTAGCCTACTGCTGACTTTAAGCGCTAAAAACAGCCTACATGTCCTGTCACAGTAAATAAAAAGAACAAGTTATTAAACACTAATGTTTTAAAATATTATGTCAAAAACTAGAGGAAAGGTAATATGAGTTTCATAAAAAATATGCGCAGAATAAATGCAAGAATATACACTTAAGACAATATGCTATATAGCATTTTAAGAGAGTCTTACCAGCCTCTTACAACTTTGATCAGTACCCCATTTGGAAAAGACCACGCTGTAGCATCAGGAATATTACAGTAGATCTCTTGTTTGTATTTGCTTCCATGGAGATCATAGATAACCATCTGCAACATATAGTAGGTAGGTAATAACTATCTTAGGAATGTATTTAAAAGTCCAAAATGCCCTAGAATATAAAAATAAAATATTCTAAATACATAAGAACAAATATTACTTCAAATGTTAAATTCTTGAATTAAAAAATACCATAGTGTAAGTCAGTTCAAAGTATTTATTTTAAACTTCCCATGTCTAAAAGTAGCCTTATTTTTCGCTTTTTACCTTAGCATACCTGAGAAACTTATGCTTACCTTCCCAGGCCTTGGGTTACATCTCAGAGTTTGTTTGTCAACATTCTGAAAAATAAAAAGCAAAAGTAAGATTTAAGAAACATTAGGAGAAATACAGTTCATATTCTTGGTGGTCATAAATCCAATTTGTCACATATTTACTGAGTGACCATCATGAGTAAATGACTTCTCTAAATATAAGAGATTGTTGTTGTTAGGTGCTGTTGAGTCGGTATCCGACTCATAGCGACCGTCATAGGGTTTTCAATGGCTGACTGTTTCAGGATTGCCTTGGGAGTGGATTGCCAGGCCCTTGTCCCTTTTGCGGTGCTGGGAATTGAATTTGGGACCTCAGAGACTGCAGTGCAGCGCTCTACCCACTGAGCTAAATCCCAGCCCAATATAAGAGATAGAACTGCAAATATACTGGAAAGTAACGTGGTGTTGCTGCCCTCAACAAGTGCATAACCCAGAAAAGGCAACAAGGTAGCTACACTAAAATAATTTCTAAACAAGGAACTAAGTTGAATGCACAAGTAAAATTCAAAGAAAATGCCTGGTTATGAAAATGGCACCAGCATGGAGAAGAGAAAATGGGACAGTCAGGTTCAGATGAGGTTTTTTGGAGAAAGTGGTATTAAGAAGATCTTAAAAAACAGAATTTCAATACATGAAGAAAATGTGGCAATTTGGGGATGGGGACAGTGGAGGGAAGAGGACTGTCTAGCTAAAAAGTACAGTGGCAGGAAACAGGGTAAGGACCCAGAGAATGGGAAGGCAAGGTTGGACAAAATAGAACTTTGGGACTTTATAATCAGAGTGAAGAAGTTCCACTTGATTTGATAGGTAATGGGGAACCATGAAAGGGGTATTTCTTCAAATCCCATTTCTCTTAAAATCACTTTGCCTTGCAGGGTCCGTGTTGGTATTAAGGTATTACTATTTGCTGTGAAGGCTATCCAAGGTCAAGATACAAGCTTTGGGGATCCTCAAGAGAGTTCCATGATCTTGGCAATGCCAGAAAATCAAGTCCCATGTTCAATGAATATTCTACGTTAGACATTTAAATATTTCTAAACACAGCCTATATGAGCTGGCATAGTAAATAAAAAGAAGTTATAAAACACCAATGTTTAAAAATAATCTGTCAAAAACTAGAGGAAAGAGAATACAACTTTAATACAAAAATACAAGCAGCATAAATGCAAGAATACATCCTTAATTTTAGACAATAAAGGATAACATTAAGAGACTCTTACCACTCCCTTATGACTTATATCAGTACCTCAAAGCAAAGGTAACTGAATTTCAAAACATTTCCTAGCCATAATGTTTGTGGTTCTTTTTCTTCAAATTAGGCTGTTCACCACCCTGCTTTATATGGACAACACAAGCATTTCTGGCGCAAGGTAGTTGTCAAGCAAATTTTTTTTCCACAACACAAAAATTTTATCCAACACAGACTTTCAGGAAATACATAAGCTGCATGCAAAGTGACAACTTTCCAACATACAGAGCCTTGAGAAATTCAGAATGTTGTCACTTAGCTTACCTTGGAAAGTATTAGAAAAGGACTATAAGATGCTTCTCTACTATGCCTTTTAATTCTAAGTAATTTTGTTTTCTCAGTGTTAACATTTCAGCTAAAATATGAGTTATTATACACTTCAAAGAATAAATCTGATATTTTTAAGAACAAAATATATACAACCACAAAATATTGATTTTCTTAATAAGCTCTTTTGTACCTTATTTTTAATCACCATACATATGATAGGCTTCACATTGGCATTTTCATCTAATTGTATTGTGTATTTTGCTCTTACTCATTCCCTTTACCCCCACTTTTTCTCCCCATAGCTTTATTTCACTAGTTAGTAATCTAAATAACTTACCTCTACATATGGACTCAATCTGTCTGAGGGGTCTTGTACACGGAAATATTTTGACACTGGTTCCTGAAAAATTCCACCAAATCTGGCTCCTTTCTCTGAGGAATAAGTTTTGGAAGTCTGCAAATACTGATGATAAGCACTCTTTAAGGAAGAATGCAATTTGGATGTAAGGTCAGATTTTTGTAGAAATGAGGCCTTATCTGGCCACAGACCAATTTGTAGATTGGAGGTAGTAGGTTCATTTGACATTGCATATGAATTCTTAGAAATTCCAGAGCTTTCCTGCTCATCATCAGAGTAAAATGTGATGGAAGGATCTGGCATGTGGAAGGCAATGTGCTCCCTCCTTTGAGCTCTCAGACTTCTATGTGATGCTTCCTCCTCTTCCTCCTCCTCCGCCTCCTCCCCAGCCGCTTGTCTATCATCTTCATCAAAATTCATCTTTAAGCGCTCTGAGACTGACTGGAGAAGTGATAAAACAGAGGAGGACTGGTTTTCACTCTCTCTCGACTTTGTGGAGCCATGGTGACCAGGCGAGATCTCACTGGACAGAATGTCCTCCTGTGAGCTGTCGTCCTCATAAATAGGACTCAAGGCTAAGGGATAAATTTTGTACCTTTTGGCCTCCACTGATAAGAACATTTCTGAACTGTCACCATCAAATGTCTCATCTAATTTAGTTTCTTTTTCAAAATGATGGACAAGGTCAGTTCTACTCTCAGACCTTTCACATGCCAGGACAGGCATACTGTCAGGAGACAGGCTGGCAAACAAGACAGACCGTGTTCCCCTTACTTCTGCAGAAGCATACTTGTCTTCATCGTGAAGGGGCTCATCATATAATATAGTGAAGGAAGAGTTTTCTTGTTCATCCTGAGAAACGAAGGCTAAGTTAGATTCTTCCTTTTCACCTCTATAATCTAGTTCTCTCCTTTCATCATAGACAGCAGAAACAGGCATTATTCTGTTAAACCTCACTGCTGTGTCCTCAAGTTGAAAATCTGGCATGGCCAAGGCTGGATAGCCCTCATAATCCTTACTCAAGGTAGGCGATTCATATCCCCTGAAATGTGAGGCGAGTCTATCATCATGCATTATCAGGCTTTCCCGAGTTTCCACGGGCTCTTCTTCCATTTGTCCGATACTCCCTTCCACATATTCTTGGGGTGCTTTTTCAGCTCCACACACAGGAGACACAGCCTCCACTTGTGAAATGGTTAATTCCTGTCTTGTTCCATTCTTTTTCTCAGTGTTTATCAACGTGGGTAAGGCTCCCTGTTTAACAATATTCTCACCAGCCTCCTCTGGTGATGATATCGCCACTTCTAACTTAGAAGGGATGGACACAATTGTTACATTAGTCTCTTTAGCGTCTATATTGCTTTTTTCCATTTCAGAAAAAGCGAGTGCTGCCCTCGTGCATGTATCTGTCACTTCTAAAACAAAAGGGACTGCTTCAGGGTGCCTAATAACCTCCTCCACAGTGTTCTGGTAAGTAGTTCCTCCTATTGCCAACAGAGGTCTCTCAGTCTTTCCAGTAACACCTTCCCCATCCTTTTGGTAAATATTTAATACTTCTACCAAAATGGGCATTACCTCTGTTTTGTCAGTATCTCCTTCAGCATCCTTTGGGCAAACACTGTCTGTTTTTAATCCAATAGAGGTCACTTCAGTCTTCCCAATGTCCCCTTCATCATCCTTCTGGTACTCATCTTCCACTTCTAATGGAACTAGTATTGCTACAGACTTTTCAGTTACCCCCTCACTGTCTTTCTGGTAGATATTTTCCACATCCGACATAACAGGTGCTACTCCTGTCTTGCCACCATCCCCTTCAGCATGCTTTTGGTAAATATTCTCTATTTCTACTGTAACAGGCATCACCTCAGTCTTCACAATATCCCCCTCAGCATCTTTCTGGTGGATATTTTTCACTTCTGATGTAATAGGCGTCAGCTCAGTTTTGCCAACATCCCCTTCAGTGTCTATCTTACAAGTTTTTCCCATTTCTAAAGTGACAGGTATTTGCTCAGTTTTTTCTATAGACCTCCCAGCATCCTTTTGCTGTACTTCTCCCTTTTTAAATGTGTCAGCTTCTGGCTCAGTTTTTGTAACTTTCAGTTCAGCATCCTCTTTACATGCTCTTCCTGTATCTAACATAAGAGGGACTGCCTCATATTTCATAATATTCAACTCAGCCACCCCTTTGTTTGTTTTTCTTGTTTCTAAAATGGAAGGTCTAAGCTCGATTTTTCCTATATTAACTTCATTATCCTTCTTGTGTCCTTTCCCTGCTTCTGACACCGTAAGGGGTGTGCTTTTGCTATGTCCTGGCAAGCTTTTATCACATATACATACAAGACTATCAGACAAACTGCTTTTGGATGTGCCAGGCATATGGATATCATCATTCACAAATGGAGGCCACTTGAAATTTAGTACAAGAGTTCTTCTATCTTCTGTCCCTGTTTTGTGATTATCCACATGGTCTATTCCCAGTGTCTCTTTACAGTCCTCATTGACAAATAAATGTGTTGTTACCCTATCATCTTTCTGGATCATGTCTTCAGCTTGTAAAACAGTATCTGATCCCTGCAAATTTATACTATCAGACTGACTAGCTGCACTTCCAGAAAATGGGGATTTTTGATAGAGAACAATTTCTCTTCCTTTAACTGGCTCTGTGCCACTAACTAGATTACTTATGGAGAAGAATTTACTTAACACTTTATTTTCACTAATTTCACATGTGCTCTGATTTACTGCCTCTTCTGATACCAAGAACTCCCTAACTATACCATGTGGCTTAACACCATCACTGTTCAGAATTTTTGAAGTATAAGCCTGAGCTTCAGAATCCCAGGTATTCTCACTATCTTCAGGAGCATCATTTGTCAACTTTTCCTGGGCTGAATAAATAACCTTATTGACTAAATCTCTAGCTTGATCTTCTAACAAATGAGGTACATTTACTCTATCAAAATCAAAAAGGAGATTTGTCTCACCAACCGTGGGTGAAACACAGGCCTTCTCTTCTTCTTTGACTTCTGACATGTTTTCCATGCCCTGTTCTTCCCAACACTCTTGCAGCTGGATCCCTGATAATGTCGCTTCCAGTGGGATTTTCTTGGAGATGTCTTCTCTCAGGGTACCTGGTTTTAATACAACTCCTATGGCTACTTGCTCCTGACAGGTACCAGCTGTGGCTTTGGATTTTAGTTCTCCCCTGGTAAAATTAAAAATCTCCTCAGTCAATGTATCAGCCTTTTTGAGTAGACCACTTTTGAGATCCAAAAGTTGGTCATGTGCTCTTTTCCCTGCTTCCTCATGCTCAGCAGATGCTTCAGAACACTGCTGGCATGGGCTGTTAACTGACGCTGGAACCCCAGCAACTGCTCCAGTCTCTGCTTCCACGGGATCATCAACATGGGCATTGATTGGGTAATTGAGAGGTATCTTCTCAGTAAAAATCCTCAAATGTTTCTGAAATGGGGTCACTTCTGCCTCGGCTGGGATAGGTGTCTGCAGTTCCAAGTAAGATCTCTTAGGCACCAGCAGGTTATTTTTGGAGGCACCTTCATGCCTGAGATCTGTGGTAACTTCCACAGAATCAAAATTACTAGAGGGATCATGTGAATTTATAACCATGCAAACCTCCTCAGAGTGACAAGAGGAGGAAGGCACCGCATCAGTACCACTCAGAAAATGAGAGTTCCCTCTCTCTCTCTGAGATGAGGATTTCCTTTCTGATCTCAGCACAGAAAGCACCTGAGGCAAGCTTGAGTCCTCAGGTGCAAGCACATTTTCTTTCAAACTGATATCAGAACACAGAAAAGGTGAATTTCCCTCTGTACTGTCAGTTTCTTGGAACTTTGGGAAAATATCTGATAAACGGAGTCCTGACATTATTTCTGAGGGACCAGAACACTTTTTAGCCACACAAACATCCAAAGATTGACTAATCAAACAAGTGTTGGCATCACAATTCTGTGCCATATGCCTAGTGCCTTTCTCCTGTGGACCAGGAGGCAAAATTCCAGGTAGATTACTTCTGACAAGAGAAGTAGGATCACCTATGTTGTCTACACCTGTTTTTTGTGTACACTGAAACATCTCAACCTGGCAATTCTGTTTAAGGCCAGCATTTGAATGTTTCTCTGTAATTTCCCTATGATCCATTGACTGAAAATGTTTGTCCTGTTCAATCTCAAGAGAACTTAATTCTGATGCAACAGTCTTTGCTGGCTCATCTGCAATCTCTAATGGAGAAAAAGAAATGTTATCCGGAGAAATGTCGCTGGGCTCTGTCTGGGAAACAGACATTTTGGACAAGGCTACAGGTTTTTCTCTTCTAGAATGTGACTCCACAGGAACACCATTTTGACCATCAACCTCAGCTCTTAATAAAATTTTGGCAATGTTATCAGCTTTGGTTTCCAAGGAAAGAGACTCAGACTTCTCTATCATGTTCTCACTGGCTTTAGCATTTGAAAGCATTAACTCTGTTTTATTAAGATATTGAGATGAAACAGAACTCTGATCCTTAAAGAGGCTTCCAGGCTCAAAGTTCAATGGGTCTGCCTTACTTAAGTGAGTGCTACTGGTTTCAGGACCTAGAGGAACCTGGTATTTTTCACTCTCTGGAAGAACTCCCTTGGGCTCACAAGTTGCAAGTGTATGCTCATGAAGGGGAGAAGAACGCTTCTTGTCTGGAGCTTCAACATGATTTGCCACACTTTCTTCTCGACACTGACCAGACTGGCCGGAAATACTAACAACACTGGCATCTCCAGTTTCAATGGGCACAGAAGATACCTCATTCTTTAAAAGACGGACATCCAACTTGCTCAGCATGTCAATTCTAGAACAAAAGGTAGGAGGTGAAGGGTTGAAATTTGATGTTTTACAGTCCAAGGTATGAGATGTTTCATTGTCAGGTGATGCTTTGGCTTGTTGAGAATTCAGGTGAAGAGGGGACCCTGATACGTGATTTCTATTAAGTTCAAAATTCATCTCAGGTGTTATTTTATTTTCTAAGCATGCTACAACTGTTGATTCACTGATGCATTTTACAAAGGCAGGGTTCTTTTGATGTATTCTCAAATCGTGAGGAGTTTTGTCACATGGCCCCAAATCAAGCTTCTTCGCTTCCGTTTCATATAAGTGGTCGGCATTTTTGGGTATGGACTCTGTTCTGTCTTCTGCAGCTTTTACATGACTTGAATTTGTAGGTCCACCACCAGAGGCACTTTCTGTTTCTTGCTTAATTTCCATCACAGTCAAATTTTTCTGTGAGTCTCGGGCAGGTAGTCTCTTTCCTTCATTTACAAGTTTTGTGTCTGTCACAGCATGTCCCTGGAGAGCAATGGAGCTGGTGTGATTGGCAGCCTGCTTTGATGAGTTATCTGCTGTTTGCTTGTCAGAACACTTACACTCTGGCAACTGCAGATTTTCATGCCTAATTGATTTATGTCCAGTTGGTAAATTCGTACTTTCCAGTTTGGTGGTGTCACTCCCATCAGATTTACGACAAGAGGAATCAGAAATAGCAAGTCCCTGAGGTTCAGCCCGTTCCTGTCCTGGCACCACTGTCCCATCATTCATCACAGAGCTCTCTTCTTTCATACTTTTTGTGGTAGCTGTCCTCTGAAATTCTGGACTACAATGGACTTTGCTACTCTTACTTCCTGTGAACAATGCAGAACATACCAAGTTTTTGCCAGTTGGACAAACTGGTATACAACTTAAGTGGTGCTGTGAGTCGGATCCTCCCACAGTGTAGCTGGAATTAGTCATAGAAGGTGGTGATGGACGGCTTCTCTCAGGAACCCCAGGATCATTTTTGTTTAAAACATCTTTAGAAGAAGCAACATTCTGCAGTTTTGGGTTGTTTTGTAGAGAGCTTTCTGTGTTAAGATTTATTTTGCTACATTCAGAGTCTTGTGTTGGACCTCCAAGCAAACATCCTTTCATGGATATCTCTGTGCTAGCTGATGACAACGGTGCTATCCCAGCCTCAATTTCACTACCAAGGCCAATGTGTGTGTTTGTACTAGAGTCAGAACTTTCATTTACTTTGTCTAAGGGATTCACAGTTTCTAACAGAGTCTGTTGCTTTAAATATTTCCTAATTTGCCGTGGGCCTCGATACGTTGCATATGTCACTGAAGGCCTCTCTGGTTTACCATCAATTCGTCTGTGAAAAGAAACAGCATGACAGAATCAGGAAATATAACTAATAACCTTCAGTAATACCAGCAACTGTGGTAAAGTATATCTTTCAAATGTCACTTCTTTTCGTATGTACTAACATGTGGAGGAAATCCTACAGTGTTTCAGTTAAACATGTCATTATTAAAAATAATAAGGATTTGGCCAGCAGTGTGTGAATGTCAAGGCAGCAGGAATGTTGGAGCTCCTTATAACTGTTCCTTTTCAGCTGATTACATACATATTTCTGCCTGTGGCTAAAGCAGAGAACATGAGCAGACAAGCCCAAGGCTTGGATTCTCATTCTTATCTCAAACTATGTGACTCCAAGGAAGGACGGTGACTTTGTGCATCCTGTTGGTACTGTAAGTTCAGTGATGCATCACTTTTCTCCACCACATCAGACCATCACAGCAAGTGTCTACTCCTTTATTTTTCCATGTGAATTTGAAAAACAACTTTTAGCACCTACATTGGAGAAGGTTTTTGTTGTTGTTTCTGTTTGTTCATTTGTTTTGTTTTTGTGGTACTGGTGGCTGAACTCAGGGCCTCACACATACTTTTGCATATGGTCAGCCACTGAGCTGCTCCCCTGGCCCCTTTTTGATTTTTTTAATCTTGAGACAGGGTATTGCTAAGTTATGCAGGGTGCCTGTGATCCCAGATCTGCGATCCTCCTGCCTCCACCTCCCAAGTTGCTGGGGTTAGAGGCCAGTGCCACCATACCTGGCAGCTGGAGAAGTTTTAAAGAAAACATCTGCGGGATGTCTAGACCACAGTAAGTAAATACTCAGTATATACCTATTAACTCAATCAATAACAGAACTGCCTTTATAATCCTTGCTCATATTAAGTTTTTCAAATATTTAACTAGTGTACATCACAGGGCTAAATGTAGGAATCAAAAAAGACTTCTAGAAAGAATAGAGAAGCAATCCAGCCTGATATTCTCCACATCCAACTTCCTGTGAAGACTCTACCTCTTGGAGTTCTCATGAAAGCCAAGCTGCTTTGTAGCCCTATGCCAATAACATTCCTGGTCCTTTAATTCCAGCACCAGAAGGAAAATAACCTTAATCTTAGAGAACCCCAAAGACTTAGCTCACAAACACTCCACCTCTCTCCCATACTAAGATGGATATTTAGTCTCTGGTCTGTGGGTACATAATATTTACCATATAAAAATATAAAGAGCTAAGCAGTTATTTCTTCTTCCCCACAAATCTGGTCGCTATCTAAGGGAAGGCACTGTATCTTAATCACCTTTGTATATTTATGTGTCTCATACAAGATCTAGAAAATGGTGCATATTTAATTCCTTTTTTATGAATGAATAAGTAAAGCAATGATACTAAATGCTAAGTAATCTATTCAGACTAATGTCTTAATTCTTGTAGATGATATCAAAATGTTTCAAATTCTGAACTCACATTACATTGTAGGGTTCTGACTATAAAAGTGCATGATAGAAAGACTGGATATGTTAATTTCTACTTGACATTTTTCAGATTAAACATATCATTAACCAAAAAAATTACTATAGAATTCATATGAAAAATTAAGAAACCCAGTTACGGGTATGCCAATATTTTAAAAAGTACATTTTATCCTTTTAAAGCAATAACATTAGTAATGCTAGATGTGTCTAAATGATAAAACAAAGTAAATTTTTGGCATACAAAAACTTCAATACCTGTGCTTCTTGCATGCTTCTTAAATTTTAGCTGAAATAATTCATTTCACCCCATCTAATTGCTGGCCCCTAAAAGTCTATTTTAAACCACTATGTAAAAAACCATGTTTGTTACATTCATTTTTTACTGTCCATTATAAAATATCTAAAGAAGATGTGGTAAGAAACTTTTGTAAAAAGTGTTTTGGCTCCTCCACAAGTTTCAGACTAGATCAAACATTTATGAAATAAAGTCAAACACTAGATAAGACAACTTTTGTAAGAAATATGCAAGAATAGAAAAAATATATGGATAAATTGATATTATTGGTGAAATCCCATATCAAAATATACTATTATTCAGAAGATATGAGAACCTTTCAGGACAACATATTAAGATCCAGAAGTCTGAATAAGTGGAAAAAGGTTTTGTTCGTTTTTTTCTATCTACGTTTTAATGTTGTATACCTAAAGCCTATTATTAACAGACGGCAATTTTTTTCCAATAGATCACCAAAATAATTATGAAGAAATGAATACCCAGAGAAGTGTACATGTCAACTGAAACAGGAAATGAGAGATAAGGATCAGAATTTTATTCTTTAGGTATAATCAACGTACACCCTCTTACTATCAACTCCCTACTAACTAGGTTTCAAAGCATTTTGTCCTCCAACAATGCCACTTTGATCTGAAAGGACTCCAATAAAATAAACCACAGAGAAAAGTTTGTTAAATTTTAACTTACTACAATAATGCTTTCTGAAGTTTTAGAGTCTGGGGAGGCAAATCAGTGTTTTATATATTTTTTAAGGACTTTCTGAATACTTTCAACTAAAATTACTTTTATATACTAAATTTCTAGCCTGATAATCTTCTGCAACACCTCAAATGAAAATACTACATATTTCTAACTAAAATATCTATTCTTTATATTAAAAAATTATCAATGTTTAAAGCACTGAACATCAAAGTTGTAAGCTTAGCTTCATGCATTATAATTAGTCCCTTCAGTTACTGATGAGCTATGCTACAACATTTTAAAAAGTTAGTCATGCCAACATTGTCTATTTTAACACCATTCTTTCATAGGTTGCAGTTGAGTCACTATAATTGAATAATATTCAGAACATAAAACTGTCCTTTACTTTTTAGCTTATAATTTTTAAATAAAATAGAAATGCCAAAAATATATAACCTTAAAAAATAAGCTAAAGATGGGAAATTTAAAGATGTATTTTCCATAAGCTGAACAGAAAAAGGAGTATTAATTTCATGTATTATGTTTTATAGTATGGCAATGGATAGTGTTATACGGCACAGGTAATTTTCTTAATTTGTCCATAAAGCCATTAACCTTTTTAATACACCATGATTATCAAGATCTATAAAGAAAGTAGGAGCATCTTTCATTAGAATGGCAATGCAAAACTTCAGTTAACTCACTCTTTCCTATATAAAAAATTGAAATTTTCTTATGTGAAATTTAAGAAATATTGGATCTTAATTTTAAATATTTTACATTTGATATACTCATATGATCTGAACAGGAAATTGCACCATGCCCTTGTATTTAGTAAATTCATATCACAGAACCAAAATAACTTTAGTATTTAAAATGAAGATTCTCCAAATTATTAGTAAATGGCTCTCCAGACATATTATTTACTAACAAGTAAACTTTTGTTCATGCAGAATAATTAAAATTATTGTTATCAATTTAATAGGAAATTGCTAGTGAAGGCTTATACCATCATGGCGTCCAACCTCATCAGATCTTGGAAGCTAAGCAGGGTTGGACCTGGTTGGTACTTGGATGAGATACTACCTGAGAATATCAGGTGCTACACAGGCTTGAGAGAAGGACCTGGCAGCCCACTCCCAAAAAATATCAGCCATTGAAAACCCCATGAATAGTAGAGGAGCACTGATAATAGTGCTAGGCATGGCACAAAGTCAGGTAGTGTTTTGTCTGTTGTACATAGGGTCCCTATGAGTTGGATCTAACTCTCGAGCACCTAACAACAATAATAGTTTATATTTCTTTTATTTGAATTTTCTATATCATTTGCCCTTTTTATTTCTGTTAATAAACTAGTACAGAAATTGCCTATCATTTAAAGCATTCTTTGTCATAATTTTTGCATAAAATTTTCTCATTTGCCATTTAAGTTCATCATTGTTTATGCTGTTTGACATAAGGGAGCTTGAAAACTGACAGTAATCTAATCTCCTGATCTTCTCTTTCCTAATACCTTCCAATGCTATTATACAATTCTCTCTCTACAAAGTAAAATCGAATTCCACATATTGCTTTTCTTAGTTTACTTTTAAATATTTATTACTCTATTTATTTTAAAATACAAATGAAAGAAGTTTTTTCTTCTAAATTGTTAACCAACATACCAATAAAAACCAACATACCAATAAATCCTCCTTTCAACAGCATACATAATGTCCTCCCAAGAGATTGCAATCACAAATTCATGAGGATCTATTTCTAGAATGCTTATTCTATTCCATTTAAATGTCTGGCAGATACCGTATCAGAATGACATTGTTTCAACAACTGTAGCTTTATTAGTACATTTTAACATCTGGTAGAGCAAGCCCCACCACATCACATGACCGACAAACTCATCATCTATGTGGGTCTCAGTTATTACAACTCTAAGATGGGTCTGAGCCTATCTCATAAGCTTGCTATGAGGATTTAATTGACAGCACACACATGAAGACACTTTGAAACTACAAAACTGTACATAAGTTATGATCTACATCTGACTACAGTATTATTGATGATGTCTTCAAATAAATTCCCAGATGAAGTAAAAACCAATGAAACATTCTTGTCAGTTATAAATGAATATTCTTATATTACTCAAAATGCCCAAGGTCCTTGACACTGTTAAAAACATCTTTTGGATAGAAAACATTCCTTCTAGCTCATTTAAGAAGAAGGAAAAACAACTGGTACCTGTTCATGAATTTAAAAAAGGTGGTGAAATGCTCATGTTTATGTAAACCTTTACCTTCTTAGAGCTGTATAAAAATTTCATAAAGCTAGTTTCATGACTTTTTGTTGTTATTGTTGTTGTTGTTGTTGTTGTTGTTGTTGTTAGGTGCCGTCAAGTCAGTGTCCGACTCATAGCGACCCTATGTGCAACAGGTGAAACACTATTGTTAGTGCTTCTCTGCTATTCCTAGAGTTTTCAATGGCCAATTATTTTTTGAGAGTGGGTTGCTGGGTCCTTCTCCCAAGTCTACAGCACCTGGTGTTTCCAGGCAGTCTCCCATCCAAGTACTAACCAGGTCTGATCGTGCTTAGCTTCAGAGATCTGACAGGATCCAGTGCACAGTGGTACAGCTGCAGGCAGTTTCATGACTGGACCATTTTATTTTATTAATTCCTTTCATTGTATTCCAAAAAGAAATGATACTGAAAGAATGGGAATATAAATCTTAAGATCATTCTAGATCCTAAGACACACATACTGAACACATTGCCTGTTCTTACACAGGAGGAATTCAGACAAAAAATACACTCAAGGAAGTCTTAAATTGAAAATAATTCTGCCATGACAAAGTTAGCACCCGAAAGATATTAGTTCTACCTCCTAAAGTAGCCCAAGAAGTCCAAGATTACCTAGACAGTACACAGAATCATATCATCTTTCATGTAGGAGGAGAGGCATCACAGAACACTTTTTCCAATCCCCGTGATAAATAAGGATTAGAATTTAAGCTCAAAAGCTAGTTCCAAAAGGTCAACTTTTTGGCCCAATTCAATTTTAAACTTACTTCAGCAAATCAGTGGTTTCCTGATCACTGTCTTGTGTTGTATCCAAAGGAAAGGCATCTGAGAGTTCAGTGGAGTTGGACTCTTGCTCTTCCGCTGGAAGTGCCTGAGTTCCCAGTGAGCCACTGAAAATGTCCCTCTCCCTTTTGATCACTTCCTTATGACAGTCACCATAAGCCTGTGAATCTTTCTCAGTTTTATCATGGTCATCTTTGGAAAATGATTGCTTAGCTTCCCCAAGAGATGATTTTCCTGAGATACTGAATAAGTTACCAAGAAACTGCAGAAAGCTTTCTTTTGGCTGCCTATCATTTTCTCCTGTTTTGGTATCTGAAGCAGAAGTGGAAAGATCATTTGCCTTTTTGGGATCTTCCTGTGTTAGAAGAGTGACTGGCTTCTCAGCATGTCTCCTTTTGTCCTCACATGGGGAAATCTGAAAACAACAGAGAATAAGCATCATCATTTAAAAAATAACAAAGATTGACTGATAAGCTATTCCATGATAGACTGTGTACTGGACACCAGAGATACATCTGTGAACCAGACTAAGGGCTTCTGTTCCTTTGTTGTTGTTGTGTTGTTGTTGTTGTTGTTGCTATTAGGTGCTGTTGAGTCTGGTCCAACTCAGAGTGACCCTGTGTACAACACTGTGCCATGCCCAGCACTATGTCAGTGCCTCTCTGCTATTTGTAGGATTTGCAATGGCTGATTGTTTTGACAGTGGGCTGTCCGGTCCTTCTCCCAACACCTAAATAGACCTCACCTTTTCAGCATTGCATTAGTCCATGATGCTGTTACAATATGTAAAATAGTTCCCAAGATCAGTAACATGATGCAACAATTCAGAGAAAAAGCTCACATGATGTCTGAATAATGCCTCAGCACAAAACATGGATGGCACCAGGCATTCTGTGCACACATTAAACATTTCCAGAAGTGCCTTTTATCCTGTTCATAATGAAGTGAGTAAAGCAAACTCACATTCATGTGAACTCTGCATAAGCAAAAGCTGAGCTGATACAGCAAAGAGCACTCTGGCATTTCATCTCACTCCCTTCCTGGATTCCAGAAAGCTTCAGGGAAACGGGCCAACACACCCTGCCTTTGAAACATGTTTGCTCACATACTTGCTAATGGAATACATGTCCAATAGTATCTGTCACCTGTCATGTTCACGAGTCCTTACAAAAGGAAAGCTCAAATGTGAGTCAGAAAAAGATCAGAACACCAAGGTAAAACCACCTTAGGCAACAGAGATTCATATGACTAAGTTTTGTTAAGAAGCTGATCTTGAAGAGAGCAAGAGCGCCGTAATTATAATGTCATTTGTTCACCCGCCAGTCCATGTTTTAATCTGGAATTCAAAACAGGTTAATACGCTAATCAAATTTAGCATATGAAAAAATTTAAAACCTATTAATCTAGCATACTGATTTCAAGTAAGCAGTATTTTAAATGTGTCTGCACCGTAGGTGTAAGAGTATGTTTTTGAGTAAACAGCATTTTTCTGTGTGTTAAGACCTTAATACAGGACCTGCATCTGGAATATCGCCAGCCTTTTAGAGTCACAATCAGCCTCACCTTTTGCGGGGTCAACTGCAATTTGATCCCACTCAGCTCCACCTCACTCACCCAATTTTCTGCTTATCAGGAGGCCTGCACCGCAAGTCAGCTCAGCCCTCTCCTCACCTAACAGCATGAACAGCCTCAGTTTGGCAGAGGACATGCTAGTCAACATTTTGAAAGTGCTCATGGATATGAAGACACATTTTTTTTTCCTTTCAACTACTCTTATTTATCTTGTAATTTCCAGCAATGCTACTTGTCCTTAGGTCAAAATGAACTAGCACTATAGCATGAATAAAACTGTAATTATTTTTTTCCTCTAGTATCCTGCACAGTGCCACTTGAAGAAAGTGAATTATGGGCTGCTCGTTAAAATGTCATAAATATTTTTCAACTGCCTCAGATTCGAGTTTTATAAAATTGGAGCAATAGTCTAAAAAAAAATTAGGAGACTGTGGGGATTAGTTTTGACATTGTTAACATCTTAAGACAAATCATTTCTGTCAAAATTAGTATTTATTTGACTGACCCAATTATTGTTTTTACTTGACCCTTTCAAAGCACACGATTTCATTTTCCAAATGAAGATGCATTTTGCTAAATTAATGCAAGCCTTCACATTTAACCTTCTTAGAATTAAAAAGTTTTAAAAAATGACTTGTTTCCTCTCAATTTTCAGCTTTCTTTGCTATTCTAGAATCTCTATATTGTAAATTTACCAAAGAACATTTTTTAGTTTCTTTTAACATATTAGTTGCTTAGTTTTTCCCTCAAAATCTTATGAGAAATTTCTCTAAGTAATTCTCTCAATCAGAAAAAGTTTCTAAATTTAGAAACAAAAAAGCAGAATAGTATTAATGTAAACTGCTATAGTAAAATCTGCATTTATATAACTAAATTTTTTTTTTTGGTACTGGGGATTGAACTCAGGGCCTTGTGCTTGTGTGCTTTGCAAGTGCTGTACCACTGAGCTGCCCCCCACAGCCCATTTTTTAACTTTATGAGGCAGGGTCTTGCTAAATTACACAGACTACCTCTGGTCTCGAACTTGCGATCCTCCTACCTCTGCCTCCTGAGCCGCTGGGATTATACAGGCATGCACCACCACACCCACCTGTATAATTAAAATTTTAAGTTTGATCTAAAGCAGCTGTTCTTTGCCCTTGACCTAGACAATAATGAAGTTCTACCTGCCACCAGCTCTCATTAGGTTGGGCCTATGATACACCTGCCAACAGAATGGTCTGCCATTATTCCAAGGAGTCCACAGAACAAAAGCATTCAGGATTCAACCAAATACTAGCAAAAAATCAATTCTAATTGCTCTAAAAAACATTAGCATTCTGCATATATGAGTGCTAGGCTGATGCAGGCATGGGTCTGGAGACTTTTTTTTTTCCCTTCATGCTCAATATGTTGTAATGCAGTGACCTTAGTCCAAATTCATCCATCTATCTACTCTCTATGCTACATGCCCAACTCAGGGAAATACAGAAAAGCATTAGGTGGCACTGATTAATAAGACTTAGTTGTGGCCTTCAGGGAGTGTACAGTTGAGCAAGATGCTCATTACTATATCACTAAATGAGCAGCATTTAGAATAGGTATGTGGGGGAAGACATAAGTAACTAGACTAAAAGGAAAGAAACCATTGCACAAAGGAGATAACATTTTAGCTTGCTCCTGAAAGATGAGAAGAGGATTTGAGACTCAGCGTATAGCACCTAAGCAGACACAGAGGTCCAAAAGGTGTTTACTAGGGCAGGGGTGTGACCAAAGACAACTGGGGTACATAGGACAGAGAATGATGTGGATAGGATGAGCAGTTCAAAGTGCAGGATGAGGCAGAGCCCAGTCAGAGATGATGAAGTTCTCTAAATTCAGCACTAATTGAGTAGTGAAGTAAAAAGTGAGTTTCCCAGCTAGAAGGGGAGGTGACAATCAGTTTTTTTGGAGGGACAGAGATAGAACAATAATCTATGTGGATGTCAAACAGGTTGAGTTTTGATGACCTGGTGATACACAAGTTGGGATGTCTGGTAAGCAGTCACAAGTATGGTTTAAGAATGCCATGTGAGCCGGGCACAGTGGCGCACGTCTGTAATCCACTCAGGAGGCAGAGGCAGGAGGATCCCAAGTTCGAGACCAGAGGCAGTCTGAGTAATTTAGTGAGACCTTGTCTCAAAAAAGTTAAAAATAAGTAATAAATAAATAAATAAAAGGGCGGAGGGTTCAGATCAGTGGTACAGCACTTGCAAGGCATGTAGGTGTGAGTCCCTGGGTTCAACCTCCCGTACTGCAAAAAAAAAAAAAAAAAAAAAAAAAAAAAAAAAAAAAAAAAAAAAAGGGGGGGGGGTTACAACACGGGGGAAACGACTTGGAAGGGCTGGAGGGTGGGGCCCCTGGGTTAAACCCCCCATAAAAAAAAAAAAAAAAAAAAAAAAAAAGGAAAGAAAAAGAATGCTATGTGGCAGCACACTGTATGAAGGGGAAAGGGGAAACCAAATAAAGAGCCCTAGAGCAAAAAAGACCAAAAGGCAGCTGAGGGGGAAGTGGGGGGGGTGGGAATGTGGAATCAGAAAAAGAGAGGGAGAAAGTCAAAGACATACCAGGTCATTCTCTCCAGGAAGTTGGTCTCCAAAAGCAAAGGATAAAGACTACTTCCAAAAGCAGAGAAGAGTAAAGAATGCCAAATGCCACTCAGGCCAAAAAAGATAAGGCTGCCCACTCATTTACTCTTTCTGCTTAGAATGTTCTTCCTCCAGAGTTATATGACTCATACCCCTGTATCTCTTTCAGAACTCCTTTAGAGGTCTCTTCATCACTAAATCAGCAAATCCATCCACTCCAAATGCCTCTGCCCTTTCTCTATCTTATTTTCTGCTTGTACTTGCCAGCAAATACACGTGCGCACACACATGCACACAGTCCTATATCATTTAACATCTGCTTCTTTCTTTAGCAGATAAAATCCACAAAGGTAGAAATTTCTGTCTGCTTTATTGACTATAGTATCTCTATCACACTGAAACATCCCTGACAATAAGAGGCACTCAAATATTTGTTGGAATAAATAAGGGAATGAGGGGCTGGGGTTCAGCTCAGTTGGTAGAGTGCTGCTCTGTGCTCTCTGAGGCCCTGGGTTTGATCCCTAGCACCACAAAAATGGGAGAAGGACTTGGCAATCCACTCCTGAAGCAATCCTGAAATGATCAGCCACTGAAAACCCTATGAATAGCACAGAAGTACTGACATAATGCCGAGTATGGCACAGTTGGGGAGTGTTTCATTCTGTTGTACACAGGGTTTCTATGAGTCAGACCTGATTGGATGGCACCTAACAACAACACAGAGTGAGTAGGTTGCAACTAGGGGAAAAAAAATCAATCAATTAAAGGGAATCCTCTTGAGAGATTTTTAATTGGAAGAATGACAAATGATATTTTACATTCTAAGACAGAAGAAGTGGCTTTTTGTCCCTGTTTTGTATTTCAGTTGTACTCTTGCTGGAAAGGGAGGGATGACAGGTTTCAGAAAAAAAGCAGAAGGTGATGAGATGAGACCAACACAGCCTCTAATCCCTCTATTGAAACAAGGCATCAACCTTGGAGAAGAAAAGTAACATCTTCTCCTCCAAATAAAGCAAGGACAGTAGATAAAGCCTGGGTAATTCTGTAAACAGGGAAGATCCCCAGAAGACGGTTCTGGTATCAGGCAAGTGAGAGGGGCTGCAAAGGAGCCGAAGGAGGGCCTCAGAGGCAGAGCTGGACTTTGGACTCCCCAAATAAAGACACCTTGCAACTATCTTACAGGATAATGCCACCCTGATTCTTCAATAGGCTAAAACTGAGTGAAAAAACTAGCAGTTAGTAAACTTTAAAGTATATATTCATTCAATAAATAATGAACAAGACATTACTATACAGGTTTGGATGCAACAGTAAAAAAAAAGCACACTAAGATCCTTGCTTTCATGGAGCCTACATTCTAGTGATACAAGAATTTTTTGCAGATCTAAACAGGATTGGGGTTTAGCTCAGTTCTCAGAGTGCCGCTCTGCACTCTCTGAGGCCCTAGTTTTAATCCTCAACCCTGCAAAAATGGGAGAAGGACCTGGCAACCCACCCCTAAAACAATCCAAAACAAGCAGCCACTGGAAACCCTAAGAATAGCAGAGAAGCACTGACAGTGCCAGGCATGGCACAGTGTCAGGGAGTGTTTCGTTGTATTGTACATAGGGTCACTAAGTGTCAGACCTGACTTGATGGCACCTAACAACAACAAGGCTGGGATTTAACTCAGTTGGTAGAGTGCCTGGTCTATAGACTCTGAGGACCTGTGTTCGATCCCTAGCACTGCAAAAATGGGAGAAGGATGTGGCAGTCCACTCCCAAAAGCAATACCAAAACAATTAGCCACTGAAAACCTGTAGGATAAGATATAGAGAACCCTAGAATCCGCCCCCAAGGCAAGGGCCCGCAGGATCTCCCAGGAGGCCTACCATCTGTCCTCCAGGAATAAGAGCCTCAGGAGGAAAAAGAATGTGTCATCAAGGAAAAGGCCCACCTGGCCCTCTTGGAGAGCTGATTTCTATCCTCCAGGGCCAGTAACCTTTAGCCTACGTCCTGGTCCTTTTCCCTCATTAAACCCTATGGTGCAAGACAGTAACAGCTCACCTTTGCCCCACATTTGGGCCCTTCGCTCCTACCCCTCCCACTGAGTAGCCCAAGATGGCCCCCAAACAGCCCAGCTCTAGGGTGGCCTCCTTCAATCTAATTGGCTACCTGGGGCCACCCGATCGGTCAATAAGGAAATGGTCTTGATTGGCCTGGCCCGATCCCTACTCACCTATAAAAGTTGTAAAATCTCAAGCCCCCATTTGCATGCCGGTGCCCCAGACATGACCCCTGCCCTGATTGGTTACTCCCTAGCTACCCCACCTCTGGGAGGGTATTAAAACAGGCCCATTGGCCACCCCCAGCATTCACTTCGTCTCCACCCTTATGTACTCCACCCGTCACCCAAGTTGACCACAATGGTCAACTTGGACCATCACTCCCTACTCTGGACCTTCAACTGACCAGACCTCCTATCAAAATTTTGTGTCAAGCCCAGGGGCCCCGAAGAGCCAAAGCGCTCTTCATCAAGACACGAAGCACTCTCCCATTTCTGCTCCCATGCCTGGGGAGAAGGAGAGTAGAGAAGGCGAGCTGTGAGAGTCAAGGTCAGTGCAGACCATCGGTGTCCACATCCCCAGCCTTGTTCCCACCCTTGTTTTCAGGAGCAGTTTAATAAAACCTCATTTCTTTTGTAATAAGAAGGCTCCCAAGGTCCTTCTTGGCACCATCGACCAGCTCTCACTTAGCCCCAAGAGTCTTGGGATTCACTTAGTATTGAGGCCAGGTTCTGAACCTTTGCCAGGCCAGACATGAACCCCAACAAAAACCCTGTAAGGGTCGCTATGAATTGGACCCAACTTGATGGCACCTAATAGCAACAAACAAACAACAACAAATCAGCATTATTCTGTCACCTCCTTCAGCAGCCTGTGGCAAGTGCTGTACCAAAGTGATGAACAGCATAGTCAGCATGACTGATATGCAAGGAGTGTTACCAAGTAGCGTCTGAGTGGAAAAGAGAGAAGGGCCAGGTGACTCTTCCTTTATTATCTCCAGGACCTGGCTTGGTCTGCCTTTATATCCAGACTTGGCCTTCATTGTGGATCACAAGAATGACCCTTCAGGATACACTGAACAGTTCCTTAGCGCCCTCAAATCCAGTAACCTTCACTCTCTTCTGCTCCACCCTTCCCTCTGGCTCACCCTTGCCCTCATCTTTACCACACTGTCATACCGTCCCACCTCCGATTTACCACACTGTCATACCGTCCCACCTCCGACTTTTAAGCTCAGGCAATTCCCATTGCTCACACCTTCGTCCTCACAGCTCTGACCCCACTCACCCACTGGTGCCCATCACACCTGTTCTCCTGCCTCATCACAGCCTCTTTCCTGAGTCTTACTCTTTCATTTCCCACAAACACTTATATCTTCTCTACCCAGCAAAAGGAGGAGATGCTCCAGCTATTAAGTTATAACCAATAACACTAAAACCTCTTTGGCTTTGGTCTTTGGTCATCCATATCCAGAAAAACACCAGCTTATCTTTTCCACATCAATGAACAAGTCTTGGTTTAAAACTCAGCAGATACTTGCCTAGCCACGCAGATTCAAGCTCCCAACAATTCACAATTTATAGCCTCAACTGGAAATCGGTCTGCCAACTTTCTCCCATTTTCCACAACTATTTCAAACCATTCCCACATCCCTTAAAGCAATCCTCCCACTATCTCACTCAGCAGAGGATCCGCCTTCTGAGAGTCACTCTCTCATCCTGACTCTGCCTCTCCTGTAACTGCATTGAGGCAGCCACCTCTGGCCTACTTCCTTCACCAGGCTTGCAAGAAAGGAGGAAGGAGTCCACTTCCGAGAGCAAATTCCTCCACTAGGGCACTAGTTCATAAACCTTGGTGTTTTCTCAGGAACTTCAGTTGCTCATGTGCTTCTCTGTAAACCTCTACCAGGCAAAAGTGTGTATTAAGATAGCCAAGATCTCCTCTCCACTCACTACTAGCCTCCTTAAAAAGGAGTTACTAACTCACTGTCTTCTTTCCCTTCCCTCCCAATTACTGCCTAAGTCCCTGCAATATGGCTCTTTCCCCAATCATGCTCTGACTGCAACATCCCAGAGGTACTGTTCTACTTACTCATTCAATGGACTTTCTTTCCCCTGACCTGATATCACAGGATATGTCTGTAGACTGTGAGACTGAATTTCTTCCTCTGAGTTCTGTAACATCACTCTTAGGTTTGCCTTCTTTCTCTCTAAATATTCTCTCTGTCTCCTTCAAGCTCACCTCTTATAGCCATCCCTTATATATCATGTTCCTCCAGTTTTCAGTCTGGACCCACTTTACCTTCATGCACTTCTCATGAGATCTCATTTCCCACAGATTCACTTAATCAGATGGTCCCTGTATTTGTATTCTCAGCACAGACTCCTAAACTAGGGACCTGTACATCAAGCTATCAACCAGACGTTTATCTCCTCCTAGATGATTTAGTGCTGGGATTTAGCTCAGTTTGGTAGAGTGCTGCTCTGCTGTCTCTGAGGTCCCGAGTTCGATTCCTAGCACCACAAAAATGGGAGAAGGACATAGCAATCCATTCACAAGGCAATCCCAAAACAATCAGCCATTGAAAACCCTATGAGGATCGCTATAAGTTGGACATGACTCGATGGCACCTAACAACAACAGCAGATGCTTTAGTAGAATCTTAAAACCAGTACATTGAAAACTGAACTTGAGCATGCTGTATCTCCACTCTTCCATTTTCTATAAACTATAAAATCCCCACTTATTAAAGTTAGATAAAATATCAGGACACCATGACCCCTCCCCTAGAATAGTGTGAGCAGCGATCTAGCCAGTTTTCTTACTTCCATTTCTGTTGTGTGGACAGTAGACTGTCCACACAAAAGCCAGAGTAATCTCTTAGAAGTCAAATCTGATCATCTTAAAGCCCTCCAGTGATTGTGCACTGCTGTCAAACTCCCCAGCATGGCATTTAGGGTCTTGGTGAATCTAACCCCTGTGTTCTTCTCTAATCCCATCTCCTGCCACTCACAATGCTCTGAACATCCAATGTCAGCATACGCATTTTCATTCATTCGCACCCCTCTTCCTATCTCCATCCTCCTCTCTCTCACTGCTGGATCTCTTTTAAAAATTCTGTTCCTACTACTGAAACTTATCCTTTGCTCTTTGGAAAATTCCTATTACAACTAAAGTTTTTCAGAGTGGAAATTATATATATACATATGTTCCTCCAATGGATATCCCTAACATCCTATGTCTTCCTTGTCTTAAGAGGGTAAAAGTGAACAATTTCTTATGCTGTCAGCAGGAGTAGGACTAGGACTTTAATTCTTAACAGCTCCTAAAATTTGACATTCACAAACAAAAACCAGCTGCTTGTTAGAGAATTCTAGTTAGTGTTGCAACTAAGACATCTGGCTGCCACATATTACTTGACAAATTTGCCCGTAGCTGAAATTCTACCACCAATAGATGATAAAGTATTTTCCTCAAAATTGAAGAAATTTCATCAGTTTATTATTACTGCTACCTTGAGTTATGGCTTAACTGATGATAAAATTTTAAATCAAAATCACCACTTACCTAATGGATTTCATTTGTAGTGAGCTGTTTAACTTCATAGTGACTGTGATAGATAACTGTATCAACAGTTTTTTTTAATAAACGGACTATACAACTAATGTTAAAGGGTAAAGATGAACTGTTTATACCTGTTTTTAAAGTAATTTTGTTTGAAAGACTACATTACATCTCTATAACAGAATTATCTTTTCACTACATGAGAACAGATAAGGCAGGTGAGGCATAAATTATTATGTCCTACTTAAGCTGACATTTTAACATAACAAGAAATAAGCTATCTGCAACTTTTATATCATGAAAACCAATGTTGTGATTACTTGTGAAATTTCATAATATTAGTTAAAAAGGTGAAATTTTAGCGCTAAGAGTAAAGCTGAATTATAGAGTGCTTACGTAGCAAGCAAGAGGCACTGGGTTCATTCCTCAGCACAATAAATAAACAAACAAGCAAATAAGCTGAAATTTTGATTTTTTAAAAATGCCATGGAAGTTATGTGTGCTAGTGCATGCCTGTAGTCCCAGCTACTCAGGACGACAAGGCAGGAGAACTGCTCAACAAACCACAAGTTTGAGTCCAAACTGGTTAACACATGAAAAGAAAGAAACAAAAGAAAGGAAAAGAAAAGGAGATGAGAGGAGAGGAGAGGAGAGCAGAGGGAAAGAGAGAAAGAGAGAAAGAGAGAGAGAGAGAGAAAGGAAAGAATTAAGGAAGGAAGGAGGGGAGGAAGGAAAGAAAGGAGGGAGGGAGGAAGAGAGGGGAAGGGAAAGAAGGGATGAAAGGAGGGAGGGAAAGAAAGAAAAGAAAGGAAAAAAGGAGAAAGGAAAGAAAGGAAGAAAGAAAGGTAGACTATGAAATGGAATCAAGGTTGTACCCAGGGTATTACCTTCTCTGGTTTTCATCTCCATATAAGTGTTGATGAAGAGATACATTTCTAAACAGTATATCAAAAAAGTGTCCTTAACCAAAGGTGTCCCATGATAGTCATCCATCATATGTGTCAGAGATTTTAAAAAGATGATAAAAATTGCTGACCTAAATAAGCAAAGGCAGGTTCATAGTAGCAATAAGGATGGACAGAAAGGGAAGGCTGTTCATGGGCTTTGGTGCAATAAGGAGGGAGACAAAATGGTAGAATCATAGCAAGCTGTCAAGATTGAGTAATTTGGTACCTTTTACTGGGCTAGGGAATATAAAAATAGAAAGAAGCTAGGTTAAAACAAAATGAGTTTCACTTTAAACATGTCATTTCTTATACCTAGTGACATTTGGGAGGAAAGATCTACCAGAGAATTGGCTCTATCACTCTGAAGCTCAGGAATACATGGTAGGCTGAAGAAACAGATGCAGGTTTGTCATAGGCTAAGCTGTAGATAGAAATTAAATAAACAAGGACAAGTATATAACATGAGGAGAGAAAGGAACAAGAAAGGAACATGGCATGAGGGAAAGCCATTCTTTCCTGTTACGGTATAAACATTTCTCCAGTGAAAACAATGAGCCAGAAAAATAAATGCTTTTGATCCTCAGAACTTTTTGGAGCCCCCTCTAATGCTCTAGACTATTTAATACTAGTGGAAGCAAAGTTTCTCACATAAATGTAGAGCATATACAATGACCCTTTATATGCAGTCTTCTTTCCTTCCTTCCTTCCTTCCTACCTTCCTTCCTTCCTTTCTTCCTTCCTTCTTTCCTTCCTCCTCCTCCTCCTTCTTTTTACTCCCTCTCTCTCTCTCTCTCTCTCTCTCTCTGCAATACTGGGGGTTGAACCCAGGGCCTTGTGCTTGTGTGCTCTGCAAGTGCTGGACCACTGGGCTGCACCCCCAGTCCATGTTTTTTTTTTTTTTTTTTTTTTTTTTTTTTTTTTTTTTTTTTTTTTTTTTTTTTTTTTTTTTTTTTTTTTTTTTTTTTTTTTTTTTTTTTTACTTTTTTGAGACAAGGTCTCATTAAGTTATGCAGGCTGCCTCTGGTCTTGGACTTGCGATCCTCCTGCCTCCGCCTCCCGAGCAACTGGGATTGCAGGTGTGAGCCACTGCGCCCGGCCATGCAGTTTTCTTTTTGATAAGTTATTCCATCACACCACAATGTAAGACCATGGATTGAGCCTGCCGCAAATCAAACCAGAGACCTATAACACATCCAGCATCCAAAAATTCAGTTATTAGTAGGCCTCAGGCCACACAATCATACTATGGGTCTAGGCCCTGGAAGTCCTTTAGTGACTGAGTGCACAATCTCCACCTCAGGCACTCTGATAGCAACCACTCTTTCTAAAAGCAATCACAAGGCTAAAATTCAATATAGCACAACACCTTGTGTATGCCTTCTTTCCAATGTTACACAGCATCAATGTTTCTAAGAGTTTATTTCTACACTATTCTCCCAGAAGACATCACGATCATTCTCAAGCAATGGCATACTTCTAAGTTTTAACCAGATTTTTTCTGGCAAGAAGGCAACTGTTCTACTAATACCTACTTTGTGGTAGGCACTGAACAGTGCTTTAAGTGCTATCTCAGTCAACTCTAGAACATTCTCTATGAAACAAGGATTGAAGACTCCCACAACAGATCAGTAAACCAAGGTTTACAGAGATTAAGTACATTTTCCAAGGTCACAAACCCACACCATGGGAGAGCCGGGATTTAAGCCTAGATCTCTTTGGTTCTAGAAACTGTCTTCTTTCTATCACTACAAATGTAATTTTGGAAACGGTTCCAAGGAGTGCTACAGTTGGTGGAGCCAGAGAACAGAGGCTGGCTGTGAGGCTCTGGACCACTTATTCCCATCACCAACAAGAAAGGTTTGCTTTAATCTATTTATACAGGGAGTTGCAAGTAAGATTATAGTTGGGGAGTATCCCTATCTTTGAAAAATAGAAGTTTTTAAAAGTTCTATATTAAATTGATATATTACTGCACTATCTGTATCACTGAGGAAAAAAGACAGTAAACATTTATTAAGACTATAATTTTTTTAAAAATTAGCTTAGTAACTACATTTTCCCTAACTAACACTTAGTGCACTTAAATTTGACTACCATATTACCTGTGGCTGAGAACAAGTTGAAAAGAATCAATAAGGAAAGAATTACACAAAATATGAACATATATATGAATTTAATATATTCATTATACTAGACCACACTCTACTTTCAATATAAGTATTAATGTAAAGAACCATTGATGACCCTTCTTTTTCAGTGAGACAGTCTTGAGCTCTTGTACTCTTCCATTTCAGTTATCAATTGATGAACAGTGGAAATAAGAAAAAATGTGGTTCTTAATATTAAGTGGTTTAGAAAATTAAATACCTTGGAATCAATCTAATCAAAGACCCTTCAGATCTCTACAAAGAAATTTTCAAAACATTAAAGAAAGAAATAGCAGAGGACACTGAAAAATGGAAAGACCTCCCCTGCTCCTGGATAGGGAGAA
>VMDO01009192.1:0-78837 GCA_007922755.1 Pedetes capensis | reverse complement strand
TTTTTTTTTTTTTTGCGGTACTAGGGATTGACCCAGGGCCTATAATTCTCTATTTTAGCTGAATCCTTTCCTGGTTTAGGTATCAGGGTGATGGTAGCTTCGTAGAATGAGTTTGGGAGTGTTCCCTCCTTTTCTACTTTTTGGAATAATTTGAGGAAGACAGGTATTATATCTTCTTTGAAAGTTTGGTAAAATTCTGCTGTGAACCCATCAGGAACTGGGCTCTTCTTTGTTGGGAGACTTTTTATTACCTTTTCTATTTCAGTATATGCAATGGGCTTGTTTAGGTCACTTATGTCTTCTGGGGTTAGTTTTGGTAAGTCATGTGTATTAATAAATTTATCCATTTGTTCTGAATTTTCATATTTTTGGGAATACAATCACTCATAGTAATCCCTGACGATTTTCTGTATTTCATTGTAGTTGGTGGTTACGGACCCATTTTCCTTCCTAATCTTTACTATGTTAGTTTTTTCCTTTTTCTTTTTGATGAGATTGGCCAGAGGAGTGTCTATTTTGTTAATCTTTTCAAAGAACCAGCTTAGTCTTATTAATTTTTTGAATTATGTTTTTAGATTCTAATTGAGATATCTCTCCCTTTATTTTTGTAATTTCTTTTTGGGTTCTCCTTTTAGGATTGATTTGTTGTTGGATTTCTAGTGTCTTAAAATGTGCCATTAGGTTGTTTATTTGGCCCTTCTCCACCTTCTCCACTCAATGAAGGCACTTAATGCTATAAACTTCCCTCTTAAAACTGCCTTTGCTGTATCCCATATGTTTTGGTAGGATGTGTTTTCATCATCATTTGATTGCAGGAATTTTTTAAATTCCATTTTGATTTCCTCAGCAACCCATTGGTCATTCAGCAGTGTATTACTTAGTCTCCATGAGTTTGTAAAATTTCTGGAATTATTCTTGCTCTTGAGCTCCAATTTTATTCCATTGTAATCTGATAAGGAACAGGAGATAATGTCTACCTTTTTGTATTTATTGAGGGAATTCTTATGGACTAGCATATGATCTATGTTAGAAAACGTTCCATATCAAATTGAGAAGAATGTGTATCCTCATCACGTGGATGAAATATTCTGTATATATCTGTGAGATCCAACTGGTTTAGGGTGGAGATATGATTTGATGTTTCTTTATTGATTTTCTGTTTTGATGACCTGTCTCTTGACGGAAGTGGGGTATTAAAGTCTCCCACTATTATTGTGTCTGGATCAATAAAGTTCTTTATGTTCCTTAAAGTTTATCTTATAAAGCTAGGTGCCCCAGTGTTTGGGGCGTAAATATTTAGGAGCATTACTGGTGCCTGATTGATTGTTCCTTTTACTAAAATGCAGTGTCTTTCTTTGTCTCTTCTAATTAGTTTTGGATTAAAAGTTATCTATCTGATATTAGAATTGCAACACCTGCTTTTTTTGTTAACCCCCTGCTTGGTATATTATTTTCCAGCTCTTCTCAGTCTATTGAAGTCTTTGTGAGTTAGATGGGTTTCTTGAATACTACATATTGAAGGGGAGAAGGACCTGGCAACCCACTCTCAAAAATCAATCTGCCATTGAAAACCCTATGCACAGCACAGAAGCACTGACAATAGTGTTTCCCCTGTTGTACAGAGGATCTCTATGAGTCGGATACCGACTCAACGGCACCTAACAACAACAACAACAACAACAACAACAACAACAACAACAACAACATACTGAAGATTTATGTTTTTTCATCCAATTAGCCAGTCTCTGTCTCTTAATTGGTGAGTTAAGAACATTTATATTCATAGTGATTATTGAGTAGTACATATTGTTAGGCATCCAATCATTACATGTTACTGGTTTATGAATCATGGTTGCTTTGTTCCTTACTTGGATTGCACTCATCTCAGCTAACCAAGTCTTTGGTTATCTATATAGGGTTGTCTTATCTCTCCTGGATGTGGTAATTGATTTACAATCCTCTGTAGAGCTGGGTTGATGGTTGCAAATCGTTTGAATGTGTCAATATCATGGAATGTCTTATATGCCTCATCAATTTTCAAAGGTAATTTTGCTGGATATTGTATTCTTGGTTGGAAGTTGTTCTTTTTTAGGATGTGAATTACCTGTGTCCAAGCCTTTCTAGCTTTCAATGTTGATATGGAGAAGTCTGCAGTAATTTTAATGGGTTTTCCTTTAAAAGTCATCTGGGATTTCTGCCTTGCTGCTTTTAGCAAGGTTTCTAATGAAAGCATTTGAGCTATATATGTCTTGGGGATGACCTACTTTGGTCTACTTTGGGTGGGGTCCTGAATGTTTCAATTGTGTATGTATCCATATCCTGGATTATCTCTGGGAAGTTTTCCTTGAGGATATCATACACTAGATTTTCTAGTCCTCTGGTGGATGTTTCCTCTCCTTCAGGGACACCCTGAATTCTTAAGTTTCATTTTTTTTTCATTCTGTCTGAGCTTTCTTGGAAATTTTTAAAAAATTCCTTCAGCATTGTTTCCATTTCTGACTGTATGTATTTAATTTCTTGGATTGGGTCCTCAGAGTCTGAAGCTCGTAGCTCAGATTCATCCAGTCTTAATGAAAAGGATCCTTTTGCAGAGTTTAATTCATTTAGTTTGGTTTGCATGTCAAGGATTGTCACTTGATTTTTCCTAATCATTTCTATCTGGGAGGAGAGAACATACTCCAGATGAGATACCTATTTTTCAAGGATTTCAAGGGAACTTGTGGTATTCATTTTTATTTCTCTGAGCATATTAATAACCATAACTCTGAATTCCAATTCAGAGAACTCTAGGAGTTGAGATTCATTTGAGGAATTTGTTGGGGGCCTTTGGTCTTGGAGTTTTCACATCCAGCCTGTCCCTTTGTGTTTCTTGTAGGTTAATGACTTTGTTTGCCCATAATATGGTCCAGGATATAGATTTCGTCTCTCCCAAGTGTGCAGAACTTCTCCCTATGTTATTCCTTTGAGTTTGTGTGATGATGAATCTCTGGCACTTTATTTTTGCCCCTCAGTCCCATGTTTTACAGCTTCAGAATCCTAGATGAGGATCTATTGCAGACTCTGAATTCAGTTTTGTCCCATTCAGATTCCCTCTGATCCCTGAGATCCCAGACACTGGTTTGTCTACTGGGTACAATGTGATTCCTTGGTTTTCTAATCTGTGGGGCTCTTACTCTAGCTCAACAGTCCTACTTGACTCCAAATCAGCTCAGTTTTTAATCAGATCTCCTGGGTTCAGTGGACCATCAATCAGTTCATGGCACTCTTATCTGCATCCTGGACTCTCCACACCTCAGTTTCCCATTCTCCAGTTCATTATTCCAATGGGGACTCAGCTAAAATTTTAGGATGTGTCTTATGTTATTTTTCCCCTATCAAAGCATGCATGCATATTACAGGAAATGTGGTGAATAAAGAAAATGTTAAAGAACCATTAGCTGAGGACTATGGCATATGTCTATAATCCCAGTGACTCAGGAGGTTGAGCCAGAAAGGTTGTTAATTCAAGGCCAGAGGTAGCCTGCACAATTTAGAGAGACCCTATCTCAAAATAAAAATTTAAAGAGGGGCTGAGGTTGCATCTCTGTGGTAGCCCAGTTGCCTAGCATGTGCAAGGCCTTATGTTCAATGCTCTAGTACTGAAAAAAACAAGCAAACAAAAATTTTAAAAATCACCCTAATCTTACCACTCAGAGGAACTAAACATTTTGGCATGTTCACTTCTAGTTCTACTTTCTTCCCAGTTTTTTTTATATGCATGTCCCCTTGTATAATTGAGACCAGTCTTCATATTTACTACTAAGTCTCTTTCACTTACAATCATATAGAAAAAGTGTTCCATGTCATTAAAATTTTACTAAACCTTGTAACGGGCAGTACTGTCCTTCAACTTGCCTTGGACCCTGTGTTTTACAGCAACCCTGCTCTTGCCCCCCTCTGGCTACATCTCTTCCCCCAAATGAGGGGTCCACAAAGAAAAGAGGATATATCCATATGGCCTGTGTCAATCTTCTAGGCCATTCTCAAGATACTTGGAATGCTGAAAGACCATGACCAAAAGTCCCTGCTTAGATCCCTTCCCCAGACTGTTCCCTGAGGGCACACTGCATAACACTGGGTGTACTGCAGGTCCTAGAGGATGCAAGGAATCAGAAGGTATTGATGGATCTCAAATATGAGGGTTAGGTGGCCCCCCAAGAGTGTGTAAGACTGCTTTCAATGCAGGGCTGAAACACAGCTGGGAAGAGTAAGGGGCTGCCTCTCCCTAAGCCATCACATTCCAGTTTGGTATTCCAAAGAGTCTGAGAATTCTAAATTTAAACCTGGCCTTCTAGGTTATGAGAAGGTATATTGGTCAAAGTTGAAGGATGAAAAATACTTTTAACTGTCTATTCACTTGGCTTACAACTTTTAAATATTCAGACATGTGGGTTTCCTTTTGTTCTATTGCCTTCTGTTCTAAAGATGTCACAGGAAGGGGAAGGCTGGTAATGGAAATATATTTTTATGTGGACCTATCATTGGCATTTCTCCCTCCCTTCCTTCCTTCCTTCTGAGACAGGGTCTCACCATGTAGCCCAGGCTGGTCTTGATCTCAAGATCCTCCTGATCGCTGGGATTACAGGTGTGTACTACCATGCCCAACCTTTATGTTGTTGTTGTTGTTAGGTGCCGTAGAGTCGGTATCTGACTCATAGCGACCCTCGTAGGGTTTTCAATGGCTGAGTGCTTCAGGATTGCCTTGGGAGTGGATTGCCAGGCCCTTCTCCCATTTTTGTGGTGCTGGGAATTGAACTCGGGACCTCAGAGACTGCAGCACAGCGCTCTACCAACTGAGCTAAATCCTAGCCCCAACCTTTATGTATACATATCATAATAGACCTAGCCATTTCTTTAATGTCGAACATTTGAATAGTTCCTAAACTTTCATTTAAAATATATGCTAAGCATCTGTATATAAACACTTGTCTTCATTGCTGCTTATTTCTTATGTAAAACTCCAAGAAGAAAAATTATAAGGCTAAAGGGTATAAACAACCAACATCCTAAACTAGTGGCTAGACTAGGAGAATAGGTGATCTCACTGAATGCAACCCCTACCTCTCCACCTTGTACCTCCCTGCCAAATCCACTGATCTACCTTAATAGCTAAAAAGATCAGGTATATTTAAAGGCTTATATGTGGTTATTTTGTTTCAAGATATGAAGTCCATTAAATTTCAACTCTTAAAATCAGGGAGGGAGTAATAGCTGTCTTACCAAATTCACCCCTTTGTCTATTTTTATAAATAAAATTTTATTGGGATAAAACTATGCTCATTCATTTCCCTATTGTCTAGAGTTGCTTTCACACAACAATAGCAGAGTAGAGCCACTGCAACAGTGGGAATATGTGGCTAGTCTAAATCCTAAAATATTTACTATTTGGTCCATGAGAGAAAACATTTGCCAAGCTCTGATCTAAAATTATCACAAAATACAAGCCATGAGCTGGACATGAGTCCCAACTGTTCTGGAGGCCAGGAGGGAGAATCCTTGAGCCCACGAGCTTGACATCAACCTGGGAAACATAGAAAGACCCCACTACATTCAAACAAACATGAAATAGGAAGTTAGAAAATACTGGGACAGTTGGGCATCATGACACATGCCTGTAATCCCAGCAATTCAGAAGGCTGAGACAGGAGGATGGTGAGTTCAAGGCCAGAGGCAGGCTATATGGTTTAAAACATCTCAAAATAAAAAATATATAAAGGAACTAGGGGTGCAGCTCAGTGGTACAGCACTTGTATAGCATATGTGAGGTTCAACCCCCTAGTACTGGACACAAACAAAAAAAGTACTGAGTCATTAAATCTACAATAGGTTCTTCTTCCCGATTTCACAAATCAGATGCTTTGGCCTTATTCTGATATTCTTGCTGACATCTTAATCAAACTTCCATCATCTCCTGTTTAACAGACATTTATCAAGTATGTATAATGTGCCAAGTAGATCTTTTTCCAGGTGCTGAGAGCTTATGGAAGAATAATTGTTATTGGCCTTGAGGAATTTATTGGTTTTCCAAGTGTATGCATCCAAGCTTTCATAAAGCCAATGAGATCTTCCCAATTTTCCTAGACTATTTCTCAACACTTCTGAGATTTTAAGAATGGCTTATGTAAAGAGCAAGGACCATAAGGAAACTGTTGCAAAGAACAGGCACATCTTTACCACAGTAACTTAGAGTTTGAGCCACAACAATTAGGCTATCTTAGTGAAAAAATCACTGATAGCAGACATAGGAAGAAGAGCCAAACAGTCAAGACAAACAATTCCTATGTCCCAAGGAATCCCTCCTGCAGGAATTGCCTTATTGTTTCTTCTTGAGCCAGCCAAGGGGAAAAATTGCCCACTTTTTGATACTAGGAAAAGCAAGAGTTAGGTAAATGGTTATTTTGTTTACTTAAAAAAATTAAAATTCAGGGATAGAGGTATAACTCAAAAGCAGAGTACCTGCTTTGCATGCATAAGACCCTGGGTTCAATTCCCAGCATTAAAAAACTTAAAATTCATAATTAGGAGGAAAAAAATCCCACAAAGCATAATGAAGAGAGGGAAATAAAAGAAGCCATCGGTATTGTTTTACTCTCTATAAAGATGGAGAAGTAACAGTACAATTTGACTTTGGGAAAAAGTATAAACCTGAGTCAGGTATTTTAGAGGATTCTAAGAAATGTCCTTTTGGATCTAGGTTTGGAGGGAGTTTTACTGGCATTTCAATGGAAAGATAAAAATTAAGAGAAAGTATTTATAGTCTTGTTGTTGTTGTTGGGTGCCGTCGAGGCGGTATCCGACTCATAACGACCCTCATAGGGTTTTCAATGGCTGACTGTTTCAGGATTGCCTTGGGAGTGGATTGCCAGGCCCTTCTCCCATTTTTGCAGTGCTGGGAATTGAACTCGGGACCTCAGAGACTGCAGCGCAGCGCTCTACCAACTGAGCTAAATCCCAACCCGATCTATTTATAATCTAGGGGCTGGGATTTAGCTCAGTTGGTAGATCGACCTTCTGCAGTCTCTGAGGTCCCAGGTTTGATTCCCACAAAAATGGGAGAAGGACATGGCAATCCACTCCCAAAGCAATCCTGAAACAGCCATTGAAAACCCTACAAGGGTCACTATGAGTTGGACACAACTTGATGGCACCTAACAACAACAATTTATAATCTTGATACCTTCTTGCTTTTTGTTTGAATGATAAGTCTGTTATAAAGTTGCATTATAAGTCAAAAACAAATGTCCTGAGTATCTTGTTATTTTGGATCATTGTGGCGATGGCTATTCTACATTATGGGGTAAAAAAGAAGATTCTGTGTCTGTGGTTTTGTACTCTTCCTTTATCTCTTATTAGCTAAGCAAATTTGCACATTTCCTCAAAGCCTCATTCTCTCCAAAACGCTGATAATATCACTTACCTCGCTGGGTTATCTTGAGGATTAAATGAAGTGACTTGAGTTAGCTCATAAAAGTTATAAATAAGCATTTAGTAAGTATTGAATAAAACATTTTTATTGCTGTCATCATAATGTACTATTTATGTTAAGGCCTCCAAAACTGATTTTTCAGATTTGGTGGGGTAGTTTTTTGGTGATTATCTTCTTGGCTATTACCAAACATTTTTCTTTTGTAGAAGCAGATATGGAGCTATTGAAAACCTCTCTGCACTGAGAATGGTCAGAAAAAATGCATATACCTTCCTTCACAGGCTTGACCTTTAGCATGTAATAACTAAGCCCTTGCTGTGGATTAGCTGTTATCTAGCAGAGCATAGTATCTTTAGAATAAAGTTTTAATGTTGAGCAGTACATGTATGTGCCTGAAAGAGGGAAAGACAAATTGATCAGGCAGGAGTACTGCTTTGGGAACAATTTAATAATTTTCTCAAGGATTCTCTCCAAAGGCTTACCTAGAAAAAAATATGTTTATTTGTGAAGAGGTGTACCCATCTACAAAAAGGAAAGGCCAATTCTGCCATGCCAATTGGCCATGCCAATTCAAAACCATTAGAAGAATGACTTATTCTAACCTACTTAGAATAATCAAACCTCCATGCAACTACTTACTATTTATATTGCCTGAATTGGTTACAAAAATAATGTTCTCAGAATACCTCCATAATATGTGCCAAGGACTTTATTGGTTTGTTTTTTTCACTCTTGAGAAAGAAGTGAAAGATGACTAATGCTTGCATTGATAGCTGTCTTCTTTTAAAGTGTCTTGATCCAAATATCCCTTCTGCTTAAGTCCTGGCCTGGCCAAGAAAATCAACTATTGTCCTTCTGTCCCTCAGTAAGTGTTAGGGTAACTTATCTTGATTTCCTCACCCTCCACCATTCCCTTCACTGCCAATAAATATTACTTCTATATTTACTTTCTGGATACTGTTTTCTCAAAGTTTGATAATTCAGGTGTCCTACTTATCAAACCCAAAGTCCGATGCTCAGCCTGGGGCATAGGAAGGAAAAATATTAATCTATTATTCACATTTTTTATTTCCACTTCAAAAGTTTTCTACAAAATTTTATTTTGTACATTTTCCACCATATATGTAACATATGAAAACAGCAGGGGGAATGGTTATTCAAATCTTGACTAATAGAATATGAATTTTGTGGCCCATTTTTCTGTATGTAACAGTTCCCAAAGTGTGGTGCAGAGATCCTCAGGAGTATCTGGAGTAAGTATCTGCCAAGTCACCCATTTTCATAACAATAAGATGGAATTTATCTTTTGTACTCAATCTCTCATGTGTACACAGTGGAATTCCCCAGAGGCTACATGAAATGTGATATTATAGCATATTGAATACAGAAGCAGATATAAGAATTCAGTTGTTTTCTATTAGGCCAGGCATTTAAAGGGAATTGCAAAAAATATAAAACAATGCTCTTCTCATCACTAAATCTCTTCCTGTTTTAGAAAATATCTTTCACAAAATATGTTATTTACCATAATGTGTAAAAATAATTATTTTTAAATTAAATGAATATTTTAAGGCTTAATTTTAAATACATTAGAAATATTGATAGCTATCCAGTGATATGTTGGAGCTGGCTTAAACCAGTTTGCAAGAAAGCTGTTCGAAACTTGAAATAATCTATGGAGAGAGTTTACACCATGGAAATCAGGAAATACCACAAATTAGGGTTTTTATTTTGGATAATTTATTTACCAACACAGCACTGGATATTATTGACACAAACCTTCATAACCTTTAGAGTGTAAAAAGTTCCTAAAGTCAACAAATTTGAGTACTTCTGCTCTATTAATTTCTACATTCTTGGTACACAATCCATTTCCTAACCTCCCTCTGTAACCCCTAAATCTGCTTACCTTTGACTTGGCTTCTATGGTACAACAGAACTCCCTTCTGCACATCTACTCCTTATTCTTCACTCCTCCCTTTTCCCTCTAATCTAACAGAGCACCAGTCATCCTCCTTAGTGTCTGAAATGTCTCTGTACTGAAATATAGTGCTTCTCAAAGTGCATCAGAATCACTTGGGGTGCTGATTAACATTAAATATTTCTAGGCCAGTTGTATCACCCCAAATATACTAAATTACAAGTCTATGAAGGCAGTACAGTGGTCAGTTAATACCATGGGATGATTTTTTTTTTTTTTTTTTTGTGGTACTGGGGGTTGAACCCAGGGCCTCACACTTGCATGCTTTGCAAGTGCTGGGCCACTGAGCTGCACCCCATTTTGTTTTTTACTTTTTTGAGACAGGGTCTCTCTAAATTACACAGACTGCCTCTGGTCTCGAACTTGCGATCCTCCTGTCTCTGCCTCCAAAACTGCTGGGATTACAGGCGTGTGCCACTTTGCCCGGCTCCGATTCTTATGGTGACCCCAAGTTTGAGGAGCCTCCTTTCTCCTTTGGGGGCCTCACCCAGTTCTACATCCTTAAACACCTCTTCTTTGTTTCTCTAGCCTCAGGTACTCTCTTGGACATAAACACACATCTTTAAATTTCCTGTGAGGTTTCCACAGACTGTCTTGGTACCATTTTAAGCTCAACATGTCCCAGATATAATCCCTATAATTCTGAAGCAAATCTGCTATTCATTCTGCTGTTTCTTCCTGCGTTCATTATTCCATTGTTGTCCTAATTATTCAGAAACGGACTGTTAAACTGATTTTACCTTTTTTTTCTTCTTCATTGCTTTCATGTGTAACAAAGTGCCCAGGCTTATACCTTCCATCTCTAAAACATTGTTTTTATTTCTTTTGTCCATTTCTGATCTAGTTTATCCCTTCTCACCTCACCCTGGATGATTAAATCACCTTGCCAAGGGATGTCCAAGGGTTCAGGTTCTCAGTGATTTATAAACCATCACATTTTCATGTCCCTACAACTTCTAATCCCTCACATGTTTGTCAGCTTGTCCTACTGTAGGGGCTCGTATGTTGCTGTGATACTGAAAGCTATGCCACCAGTATTTCAGATACAATCAGGGCTACCCATGGTGAACAGGTTTCAGCTGAGCTTTCAGACTAAGACAGACTAGGGAGAAGGAACCAGCAGCCTATTCCCAAAAGCCACTGAAAAGCATATGAATAGCAAATAAGCCTCCAGTTGGAAGGCATTCAAGAAATGACTGGAAGAGTGTTGTCTCCTCAAAGTATAGTTGACCTTAATGACAAGAATGTAGTAAAGCCCCTGGGACTTCTTTTTGATGATGTGGCACAACTCAAAATTAGAAGAAACATAGTGTCTGCATTAACTGGCTCAAGCATAAAAAGATGGTGTGCATGGCACAGTGTGGGGAAGTGTTTTGTTTGTTTAATTAAGGTTCTATGAGTTGGACCTGACTAGATGGCACCTACAAAACCAAGAAAAACAATGATTTCTAAAAACACCAATGGCAGATGAGTACTTTACAACACTTTTGGGAAGTTCTTCTGGAAATTCTATTGTATGGTCATTAGTCACTCACTCTGTTCCTAAGTATATATACAGGGCTGCTTCTAGCACAGAAACTGACATCAGGAAAGGAAGAAAATGCTCAGCTTTGGTCCACAAGAGAGCTGGGATGCAGCTCAGATCTTTTTTAAGAAAAGGAAGCTAAAGAGTTAAAAGGCCTGAGAGTCTCTGTTGCTGGGCAGGCAGAGCACAGATGCTAAGAAATTGTCCCCTAGCATTATAACACCAATACAACATGTCATTTGATGAACTTAAAATAGTCCCAGCTATAAAGAACAGAATGGGATTAACAAGAGGTGAGTAACAATGGGAGAAAAAGTTTACACATAAGGCCATTAAGAAGGGAGGAAAAAGAGTGGCCAAATGTGCTGGATATACCCTGCTCCATGCCAGCAAGCTGACCTGGGTGCATTCCATCCACCAAGGTTACCTGTGCCCTGGCTTCTGGTTGGGATGGGTCCATGGGAGCCCTAGAGGTAGGGAGACTGTAAGGAAGAAGAAGTATGAAGTCAGGTATTTTCCTACCAGCCAGATCTATGGCAGCTGCCATGAATCCTCCACTAAATGACCCAGCTCCTACCTGCAGCCCTGTCCCCACAGTCCTCTGAGTTGCTAGCTTCCAGGCATGGCTTTGTCCCCTATCACTCAGACCTAGAGGGTGAGCAAACCCTGCTAGTATGAGTCTGGGAGACCCGCACTATTCCTACTGTTCTATGTCACTTTATGAAACTGTCTTCAAATCATCCAGTTTGAGTGTGTCATATGTTTCCTGCTGGGACCCTGATTGACACACATGGGCATAGAAAAGAAAAGAAAAAGAAAAACCCAGGGACACTAAGTAGAAGGAAGAGAAGAACTGATAACTTTCCTCTACAAAACATGCAATTCTCCTGTCTTGACCACATCACCCCCCAGCCCTTCTCCCATGATAAGTTTCCTTTCTTTCCTTCTACATTTCTTCCACATTTCTATATTCACCTTCCTTACTATTTTACTTCATCCATTACCACCTCTTCCTTCAACATCCATCTCTTTCATTCCATTAATCAAAGCTGCTTCTCTTCCTGAACAGTTTATCCAACCCTTGTCCATTCTGAAATAAACATATGGTTTCACCTTTCAACAGGTATACTAGGTGGCTTTCTGGGCCCTCATATAATCTTGCTGGTGATAGGACCCCTCCAAACTGTGTTCTAAATACCACAAGATCTCACTCACATGTAGAGTGTAAAAAATTTGAACTCATAGAGGTAGAGAGCAGACTGGTAGTTACTAGGGGCTGTAGGGGAAGGGAAAGAAAGATTGGGGAGATGTGGGTCAAAGCATACAAAATTGCAAAGACACAAGAGGAAGAAGTTCAAGAGATCTATTGTAGAACATGATGACTATAGTTAATAATGTATTGTCTTCCTTCCTTCTCTCTCTCTCTCTCTCTTTCTTTCTTTCCTTCTTCTTTCTCTTTTTTTTTTTTTTTTTTTTTTTTTTTTTTTTGTGGTTCTTGGGGGTTGAACCCAGGGCCTTACACATATTTTGCAAGTGCTTAACCACCGAGCTGTACCCCTAGCCCATTTTTAATTTTTTTTTATCTTGAGACAGAGTTTTGCTAAGTTATCAAGCTGGCTCTGATCTGGAACCTGTGATCCTACTGCCTCTGCTTCCAAATTAGCTGGGATTACAAGTGTGAGCCTCCACACCTGGCATCAATGTATTCTTGAAAAATGCTAAGACAATAGATTTTAAGTGTTTTCACTACAAAAATGTGAGGAATGTGAGGCAATACTTTTGTTAATTACCTTGATTTAGCCATTTTATAATGTATACATATTTCAAAACATGCTGAATATGATAAATGCAATTTTTATCAGTCAACTAAAAAGTAAACTGTTATAAAAGGTATGGTAAATAGGTAGTACATTTGTAATATGGCTGCAGATTCTTTGAAATTTATTCTGATGAAAGGCAAAGTCTGCATGTTATCCCATTGATTATGGGCAGGCTTATGAATACTTAATGGAACAGCACATGGCAGAGTGATACTATAAGACTTCAAAGGTTAGATCATAAAAGGACATATGGATTCTACTTTATTGGCAGGAATACTTACTCTGAAAGCCCTGTTCTACCATGTTTGAGTTGAAATATCCTTAAGCCTCCATGCTGTGAGGAAGCCCCAGTGACATGTATGTATAGGACATAAGCCAACACTCCTGCTGATAACTCTACCTGAACCCAGCATTAAGGTCATCACTGCCAGTTGTTGTTAGGTGTCATCAAGTCTACGTACCACACATGAAACACTCCCTAACACTGTACCAGGCCCAGCACCATGTTAGGGGTTTGCTGCTGTTCATAGGGTTTTCAATAGCTGATTGTTTTAGGATTGCTTCAGGAGTGGTTTGCCATGTCTGTCTCCCATTTTTGCAGTGCTAGGGATCTGGGCCTCACAGAGTATAGAGCAGCACTCTACCAACTGACCTAAACCCCAGCCCCATCGCTGCCAGGCACTCTTGGTATTTCCAGCCCCACAGTCATTCAGTCTCATATTGCTCATAAGAGAGCGATAGAGCCAAACTTTCCACACAGTTTGAATTACTAACCCACAGAATCAGTAAGAAAATGGCTATTGCAAAAATAAATAAATGAACAACAAAAAACCAATAAAACAAACAAACAACCCCCCAAAACAAAACAAACAAACAAAACAAAACAAAACAAAAAAAACCCTTTGTCTTCTCCACACTGCTTTCAGGCTCATGGCTTTTTTGAAGACATTCACATCGAAGCTTCCTCTAAATTCCCTCATCAATGGTCCTTTCTGTCAGGTACCAATCTTTTCTGCCCATTATTTATAAACCAAAGTATTCAGACAGGGGACTCGTGGTCTAGATTTGCACTGTCTAGTACAGTTGTCCCTAGCTATCAGGTGGCATTTTCAGTAGATATTAAACAAAAAAATTCAGTTCCTCAGTTGTACTACCCACACTTCAAGTGCTCAACAGCTATATATAATAGTGATGACTGTCCAGAACATTCCAACCACTACAGAAAGTTCTACTGGACAGATTAAAGTCTAGATTAGGGCTTCTCAATATGAGAACTATTAACATCTTGGGTAACTCTTTGTAGTGGGAGGGCATCCTGTGTATTATAGGACATTCAGCAGCATCCTGGTCCATTCCCTCAGTATGACAACTAAAAATGTCTCTAGACATTGTCACACTCTGGTTTAGATGAAAGCATACAATTATAGACTGTATTTTGCTCACTAGTGGAGAAGGGGCAAGATGAATCAGTAAAGAAAAGAACAGAAATATACTTGGAGCAGGTTACAGGAGACTGAATAAGGAAAAGAGGCCAGAGGGTAAAAGGCCAGAGGGTACAATTTTCATAATACATCCTACACATTCAGTAAGATGCAGTGCACTTTCTTCTGGCTGCCACCATAACCCAGAGAACACTCAAACAGGCTCGTAATGAGGTACAGTGCCCCCCTCCACCCATACAAATGTGAGAGAGAATTTTCCTGCCATATGGACAATGTCTCCCATTCAGAGCAGAATGTACAGGGCTGCCAAAACATTATCATTTAATGACATGAAAGATGACCATGAGGTCTTATACTAACTGGGTAGGACCACACATACATATTACCCCCCCAGCACAGGGTAGGGAATGTCACACCTTTTTTGACCAGACTAATACTGTGTCTTCTGACTCCAATAGTTATTCTTGGGTAGCAGATATTAAGAGCAATGTAGGGGAAAATCATATAGCTTAAGGTTCTAGTGGATACAACTCAATTATGCAATGCGGGCTGTCCTAAAATACAGTCAGCACCCCAAGAAATATCCTACAGTGAAGTAACTTTTAAAGATAATTGCCCAAATATGTTTGGGCCTCTTCTTCTGAAATATAATCACTGCATATGTTTTACCCAATGCAAATAAAAAGGAAAGAAGACTTGTACTCAACTGAAATTCCTATCTGCCCAGAGAATTTCCTTGACACTCTGCAAGATTTCCATCCAATGAGATCAAGGCACAAAAGACACGCTGTGGTGAGCTCAGGAAATGGTCATACTTGAGAACTTATTTTATTTATTCATTTATTTATTTACTTCTTTTATGTTACTGGGGGGTTGAACTCAGGGCCTTGTACAAGCTAGGCAAGTGTTCTACCACTGAGCTCAACCGTTAGCCCCTTTTTTATTTCTTATCTTGAGACAAGGTCTCATTAAATTAGGAAGGCTGCCTCTGGCCTCAAATTTGAAATCCTCTTGCCTCTATCTCTTGAGTCATTGGGATTACAGGCATGCACTACCACGCCCAACACGCTTGAGAATTACAGAGGTCATCCTACAGATCTAGGTAACAGGGACAAAGAACTGTACAGGCCAAGACCAGGTATCAGGCACAACCAGATAGGTGAGTGATTTTCTGCTGTCTTATCAAGTGCTCAAGGCTGAAGATGCCTGGAGGACTAATGAGAATTCATAGTATGTGGGCTGTGGGGACACAAAAATTTGTCTGGTACCTCCTTCTTTAGTCCAGGGTTACTAAGAACACTGGCAGAGGTTTGGGAACTGGGCTTGCTTATTTATGTATGTATTTATTTATTTATTGGTAATTTTTAATGTACAACTTAATGGGTCTCATTATAACATTTCCAGATATGCATTTCATTGTACATTGCTCACATAATTTCCCCCTTACCCTCTCATGACCCTCCTCCCCTATCCTCACCCTCCCCACCAATGGTCTCCTTTCTACTTACATGTCTTTTTGTGAGAATATTTATCTATATACATGCATCCCAGTTTTGATATGCCCAAACTTTTTTCTATAGTGATCTACATTTTTACATTCTCAGCAGTATTAGATGAGTGATCTAGTCTGTTTATATTACTGCCAACCTTTGATATTATTACTATTTTTTTATTTTAGCTATTCTAGTAGGGTTTTTTCTATCTTCCCCTTTTTTTCCCAACATACTCATAAAGTTGTGCTGTTTACATTGAGATTGCCCTCTCCCCTTTCAACCCTCCTCATTGACTCTCCTCCCCCTCCTGTCTTCAATCATCGCTTCCCTCTGCTGGATCCCTCCCTCCTTCTTTCCACTCCTTAACTTGTCCCTTCTACACTAAGTTCAATTGAGCTTTTTATTATGTTTCAACTTATGTATAGGATTTTTTCCTTCCTTTAAGTTTGATTCAGCTCCCATATATGAGTGAGAACATATGGTATTTCTCTTTTTAGGCTTGAGTTTGTTCACTTAAGATGATGTTCTCCAATTCCATCAGTTTTGCTGCAAATGATATTATTTTATTTCTTTAAATTTCTGAGTAGTATTCCATTGTGTATATGAACCATCATTTTTTATCCATTCTTCTCTTGAAGGGCACTTTGGAGGGAACTGGACTTTTAAGAGGTTTGTAACTAGCTATATGACTCAACCGAAGCCTGCAGCCATAGTCCTGTGGCATCCAATCCCATCAGATCTCAGAAGCTAAGCAGGGTCGGGCCTGGTTAGTACCTGGATAGGAGACCACCTGGGAACACCAGAAGCTGTAGGCTTAGGAGAAGGACCTGGCAACCCCCTCCCAAAAATCAATCTGCCATTGAAAACCCTATGAATAGCAGAGAAGCACTGACAATAGTGTTTCCCCTGTGGTACAGAGGGTTGCTATGAGTCGGATACTGACTCGATGGCACCTAACAACAACAACAACAACAACATATGACCCAAACAACCAAACTGAATCACAAGGTGAGAGACTCCTGCTGGTTTTAACAAGGCACTGCATGGTGCTCACACTCCAGAGAATTAAGGCAAAGCCTAGGCTCTCCATGTGCGTACGGTCATCTCCTCATAGACCAAAAGTGGTAATGAAAATGATGATGGAGATGATCCTACAAATGTATAAGGCTGGGATGAAAAGCCTTCATCTCTGCCTGGCCCAGGATTATGAATTATAATTACATGAAAAATTAGAATGCTTTCTAAACACGTAGTTAAAATAAAGATATACAATGGCTCATCTTTGTATTTGCCTGAGATGTGTATACTTTGTCTGGTTAACTGTAGCTACTCAATAAACATTGTTTGAATACTGAATAAGGCAAAGAAACCACTGCTTAGATGATATGATAGATCCCCAGAAGGAAGTGATACTTTCTTTTACTTTGTGACCACTCCATAAACCCTATTAAGATGATAACCTGTATAGTATGTATTGACAATCAACCGGCATCTTGATGATTTGCATACACCACCACCTTAGGGATAGTAATGATCCTATGTCTATATTACAGGTATTCATTCAAAAATAGTTGATAGTATCCAAAATCCAAGAAACAACAGTTCTGTCAGACAGGATCCCAATAGGAAACTGATAGCATAGTCAAATCAGGATAATCTATGGAGATTCATCTGAAAGGGACTATTTGCAAAAAAAAAATATGGATGTAGTCTCTGAGGTCCAGAGTTCAATTCCCAGCACCACAAAAATGGGAGAAGGGCCTGGCAATCCACTCCCAAGGCAATCCCGAAACAGCCTTTGAATACCCTATGAGGGTCACTATGAGTTGGATACTGACTCGACGGCACCTAACAACAAAAACAATATGAAGCTATAAGAGATTGCCCTAATTTGATACTAGTGACAGCAGAACTATTACCACTCCTGGGGGAAAAGAGATGAGAGGAAGGATTGATGACAGGAATCCAAAAGGAGAAAGTTGAATACTGAAGAACCATGACCTTAGGTTGAGGGGCACAAGCAGCCCAGGGCAACCCCACAAGGAGTCAAGAGAATAATTAGCCAGACCTCATTCTCCTTCCCCACTTGGGTCTCCTGCTGGGACTCTGTCATCAGCAGAAAGAATTCAGGCACAGGAATCAAGGCTACAGTCCTTACAGCAGCCTCCCCAAAAGGGAGCATCAGGGTGGAGAAGGGAGGAGAGAAGGAAAAGGAAGATAACTGCAACAGGACGCCATTGCTATCCCTGAGTTAGAGATATCTGGAAACCTTCAAGGTGCTGATATCGATTGATCCATAAGCCAATGAGGATCACTTTTGAACTCTCATTCTGCATGAGAATTAAAAAAACAAACAAACAAACAAACAAACAAAAACACTCTAATTTAAGAGCATTATTTCATCCAGGACAAAAATCAGATCCCAACTATGGAGAAAGTTAAGTTCAAATAACAGAGAAATTGTGAACCTTCTTTCTGGCAGACTTGAATCAGTCAGCCACAAATATGGATTCCTGGCTAGTTCCCATTAGAGGAAAGGATCAAAGGTGACAGCTTTGTATAACTAAAGCGTCATTGTGAGAGAATACAGCAGATCTCAGATTTGAGGATTTGCCAGCAAAACAGGGGTACTCCTAAGGGAAAATTGCTACCATGAAGTGGGACATGGAAGACAGTTCAAACTGGGAAATGTATGCAGAATGTCAGTGGGAAAAGTTCTTAACTTTGAATGCTGCTACTTTTCTTAAAAAGTAGAAGGGAAATATAATCAAATGACAGAAAATAATATGATGGAATGCTAGGAAGAAGAATATAAGAAGAATTCTGGAGTTGTTTCAGAAATAAAAGAGACAAAAACAAAAAACATCATTATTATCTTTTAATTTGGGTGTGTCTGTGACCTTCGGCCTACTGACATTTATTAGCAAACCATAGCAAGGGGAAGAAAAAGATGTTTCTGTTTTCTCCTCTCTTTTGCCTTAACCATAGGTACATACCCTATGATTGATTATCCTTGATTTCCAGAGACTCACAGTCACAGAATAAATGGTTAGTTTTCATTACCTTATACATTCATCAGTTCTTGAAAAATTATTACATATTCAGAAATTTTATAGTTTAATGAACTGCCATTTACCACAGTTAGTCTACAATTTGATGTTCTCTTTCTTTATATTTCTCTTCTTTTCTCTTTTCTTTTCTTTTTCTTTTTCTTTTTTTTTTTTTTTTTTTCAGTACTAAAGGTTGAACCCAGGACCTCACACTTGCATGCTTTGCAAGTGCTGTATCACTGAGCTATAACCCCAGCCCACTTTTTAACTTTTTGAGACAGGGTCTCACTAAGTTACATAGATTGCCTTTGGTCTCAAACTTGTGATCCTTCTGGCTCTGCCTCCTGAGTCTGTGGGAATACAGATGTGTGCTACTGCACCCAGCTTGATGTTTTCTTTCTTGAGAGTGAGCAAGAAATGTATGCATGGCTACTGCTTGTTCAGTGCAAGCTGTTCTTGTCATACTGAGTACTTACCACAATTTCAGACTTTTATCTGAAAGGAGTACACTCTGTACTGTTGTTCAAGCATACAACACTCACATCAAGTTGCAAATAAATGGTATGCAGAACTGATGACCATTTTATATGCACAGATCTGCAAAAGAGAAAGCAAATTGCCTAACAGTGCTAACCCCTTTTTCTTTGTCAAAAATTAATAGACTAGCAAGAAAGAGAGGTCTATTCCATGGACATAGGCCACATAATTGAGTGGACTACTTTCATTAAAGTGTAATCTATACTATGCTTTATTGGTTCAGCAGTTTATACTCCTCATGGGCCTAAGTGTTCCTGTTCACTATTTCAACCATAAACATTTTTTGAGTTCCTAATATAGATACCAGGCAATGCATAGGGGATACTTCAGTGGACAAAACATAAGGTCTCTGCCCCTCACTAAATGGCAAGTTACAATTAACAGGTAACATCTTAAATAATTAAGAACTTTAGATTTCTAGGAATAAAAAGACAAAGTTAGTGGGATAAATACAAACAAGAGAAGATGGGACATAATTTAGATTAGATATTATAAGGAAGCCTCTGAGGAGTTGACATTTTTGGTAAAGACTTGAACAAGAGAAAATGTGAGCCATGTAAAGATCTAGGAAGGGCATTCCAGGACAAAGATCAGCAAACTTAAAGGCCCTGAGGTGGGGATGATCTGGACTTGCTTAAGGAATAGTAAGATCAGTAAATGAGAGAAAATTGACAAGAGATAAGACAGGAGAGGTAGCCAGATACCAGACCATGCAGCGCATGTGGACCAAGGAATTTGGATTGGATTTTGTCCCAAGAGTGATGAAAAGTTGCCTTAGGGTTTGGAGTTGGAAGATCTGACCTCTGCTTTAAAAGGATCACTCTGGCTCTACATGGAGAACAGCTTGCAGGAGGCAGAAGGCCATGGAAGTCATTCAAATAAGAGAAGATGGTGGCTGGAAATATGGTGGGAAAACAGACATGGGAAAAGATTGACAATCTATTCTGGAGATAGGCCTGCTGGCAAATGGAATGGATGATATGTATAAGGAAAGAAAAAATAGAAAATAGCTCCTAGGTTTTTGACCTGAGCATGCAGGCATTGTCAGTACCAAAAAGGGGAAGAGATGGAGAAACGCCGGTACAAAGTAGGTGAATGGTTACATAGGAGAATCAACAGTTATATTTGGTCCTTATTAGATGTGAGATATCCATTAATATCCAAATGGAGATGTAGAGTGGGCACTAGTATGCATGAATCTGGAGTTCTAGGGAAAGGTCAGGTATGCTTTTATTTTTTAATAATCCAAATAAAAAATTATTAGAAACATACACTTAAGACAGAGACCAGGTCTTTAAATTTACTCTGTATGCTTTTGTGCCTCCCATATTCAAGTGCCAAGAAAAACACAGGATGCTTTGAAGCAGTAAGTATATAATGCAAAGTAGAAATATAATCTTTGATTTGTTTGTTCAGTACTCTTATCAACTTAGTTCCAATATTCCCTTACCAAAACTTATATGACTGATAATTATGTGTGGCAGAGAATGGTCACAATTAGGGAAAAATAACATGGGCTTAGAAAAAGAGGACTGGAAAGCAAGTCAATGCAATACTCTCTACTGACTCAGAATCACATGCTTGGGATTGCTAGTTCAAGCCTGCAACAATGGTTACTCACAGATGATATCTAAGAAGGGGCATGAAGATTGCAGGAAAGATTTATCAGAACTTCTTGTTAGGTGCCAACAAGTCCAGTCCAATTCATAGCTACCTTCATAGGGTTTTCAATGGCTGATTGTTTTGGGATTGCTTCAGGAGTGGACTGCCGTCCTTCTCCAGGATTTTGCGGTGCTGGGGATCAAACCCAGGGCCTCAGAGAGTGCAAAGCCACACTCTACCAACTGAGCTAAACCCCAGCCCTTTTATTAGGACTACTACGTCAAAAATAAATAAATAAATTCTATGAAGGGCACTAAAGGTATTAATAATGCATGAATACTATTTGCTTGTTTGTTTGTTTGTTTAGTTGTAGTTCAACAGAGTCTCAGAACTGTGAACATCTTTTGACCTGGTGGTTCCCTAACACAGTCGCAGCTTCTGTTTGACTGGCTCTCTTATTCTATTGTGTAATTCATTAAGAAAGGGAAGCAAAAGGCATTTCAACTCTCATAAGAGGAACTTTCAAGTCTCAGTAAATATTATTTAATAAGTTATGTAATTAAACAGGTTCAAATGAGAAGCAAACACATTGAATTTAATAGATATGCAAATATCAAGAATTTTTACTTGGCCTGATTTCTTTACAGAATGGTCTAAACCCACAAAACCCCTTTGTAAGGACAATGGGAGGGGAAGTGGCAAAGTCATAATCAGTGAGTGACCTTAGATCTTTTTGAAGTGCAAAGAAGCAAAGTAACAGCCTACAGGATAAAACTAACATCACACCTTTGAATCAGTGAGAGAAGAGGGAAAATCATTAACAGCTAACTGATTCTTCAGTGAGAATTTCAAAACCAACTAGAAAGTCCCTGGATAATGTCCCTATGTTTAATAATTTAGTCCTTCCAAAAATTTATTTCCAATAAATTTTAGAATTAAAAAATCTTCCAAATGACACTAATTTTCCATTTGGGAGTTTCCACTTTTTTTCCTAATGTTTAATTTAATAACTAATCTGAGAGGCTATTCAGGCATTTTTGTACAAATCTTACAGATGACAGTAACCACACCTAGGGGTAAGAATGCAGTGTTTAAATACATGAGTCTAACCTTAAAGGTATCCATGCAAAGACACAGCCTTAAGAACACATTGCATTCAAAAGGCTTTGCCACACAGATTGAAAGTAATAATTAAAACCCTCTGAATACAGAACCTCTATGTCATCCAAACAAAAGTGCACACAATGTATACATGGACACCATTTGCTAATAGGGATAGTTGACCTCCACAAAAAGCATCTCACAGATTCTGCTAGGAACTAAAACACTGTGTCAGGAGATCTTTGCTCACTTTCCTTCCAGGATGCCAGCACCTCCAGTAAAGACAAGGAGGGCTCCCTCCTAAGTCCCTCAGAAAAGACCAAGCTGGGGAATAATTTTTTAAGAGTAAGAGTCTATAATGATGTGATCTTATTCAAATAGGCAGAATTTTCCCTCTCTATTCAGGGATAGTGTGTGTCCTGAAAGGTGCAGGGCCATAGTATTTCAAGAAAAGATGATAAGAAAGAGTAGAAAATAGAATAACAGAAAGAATATTGCAGTGAAAGAAGGTTTTCATACTAGTTTTATATAATGCTTGACATGTAGATGTACCATACAAATTGAAAATATGTTACAATCTTTTTTGTTTATTTTTGGCTGATTTTATGGAGCAAGATAACCCAATTACATTAAAGCATCTAGAAGGTAAAATCTAAGGAGTTTTCAAAACCACAGAATATTTGAAGAGGGGGAGGGGAAAGCGAAAAGGCAACAGAAGTCAGAGCCACAAAACTGGCTTTTGAACTAAAGAAAATAACAAAGAACATTTACAAGTGTTTTTTCATTCATACTATTTCTTCCTAAATCAATTAAAACATTGGCTTATGATGGATTTTCACCACAGCACAACTCTTGACAACTTCAGAATCAACTTCATGTTTGGGTTATATTCTTTCAGGTGATGAATAGTGGTAAATCAGGGAAGGAATGTCACTTGAAGCCAGAGATTTATCATGAACCAAAATGGCTAAGTACCCCATAAACCGCAATGATCCATTTCCTATTAGCATCACACAACAGAAGGCAACCTCATCTGCATTAACAATTTTTATGACCTCTGTAGGCAAAGAGGCTAATGTTAGGAAATGGCTTATTTTTGTTCTGTTATAAATGTTCATTATTATACCATAAAAAATTCTTTAACAATTTAAACTACTGATCGATTCATTAAGGAATTCTTTAAAAAGTTTTTTCCAAGCTTAGGCTTTCTTTTAAAGAGCTGATTTAATCTTGGTAAAGTAATTTTACTCTTCCTGATCAAACTGTCTGGTTTTCTATATGATATATGCACTTCTTTACCAGAAAATCTAAATCATAACAGACTGCAATTAAACTAATTTTCCCCAAAAAATGTTGGTGGATGTCAACAATTTCAGTGTTCCAAGTTTCAAAATATATGTATTTTCAATTTGGCAAACACTAGGTCTTCTAGTTCCAAGAGAAGAAATGAAAATACTATGCCATGATTTGAAAATAAGTAAAATTGTTTAAAATAGCTAAGTACAATATGTTGTTCATCAAATACAATCTAACAGTTTAAACACCTCAGTAGGTCACATCCAGATGACTAGTGACACTCTGAACTGCAGACACAGCCACGAGTTACATTCCTGTAACAAATGGTACCACTTCCAAATGGGAAAGGGAAAAAAAAGAAAAAAAGAAAAAAGAGAAGAAAAGACCCACATTGGTTGGGGAAGTAGTTTAGTGGTAGAGTGCTTACCTACCAAGTGAAAGGCTCTAGGTTCAATCCCCAACACAGAAAAATAGAAAAACAAAAACAAACAAAAAAAACCACAACCAAAACCCACCCAAAACCCAATGTAAAGATCAGAAAAAGCAACTAAGGAAATGGGTAATATATTTTAAAATGAGGAAAACAAAGATATTTACTCAGATTCCATACTTTCATAATTTTTAAAAGCCTATTTTGAAATGAGTAGTTGAAAGCACAAAAAGACCCCAAGGTTTATCTGATACATCAAAGTAGATACTTTGGAATTATATATAATATATTATACACTTAAAAATGCCCATTACATTTTTACTGTGTTTCTGAAGATCCTCCTGTCTTCTCTCCCTGCCCCCTCTACTTTTTTCATTAGAAACATTAACAAACTTTGGAAAATAAAACCCCCAAAAAGAAAATCTTTAATTGACTATATTCAATTATGAGCACCTCTGAAAAATAGTTATTTATGAAATAAATAAGTCACAAGTCCCTCAAGGAAAAAACTCAAGTTAGAAAAATCATTATTAGTATATAATTACCAAAAGGTAAAGCTCTGGGGAGACAAACAAGGATAAGACATGGTCCCTGTCCTTTTTATTATCTGTTTTGGAAGGTATGATACAATCCTAAATAAGAAAAATGAAATAAACCCTAAATAAGTCATTAGAAAATAAGTAGATACCACAGTATTCTTTAATAAAAAAAAATGCTTGTTGAACTATTAAATAGAATTGTAGGAAGTGAGAAAAAGAATGAGAAAGAGATAGAAAGCACACAAACAATGAATTGTGGTAATCAGGAAAGAATTCACAGAACAGGTTCAATTTCAGCTTGGCCTTGAAAATAAGTCAATTTATCATACTAATAATTTCAGTGTTTTTTCCCCAAACAAAACAATCTCCTGGAATGTATGGGTTCCCTTGAGAGTGTTGTCCCTGCTAAAATGTGTCCTCTGAGTCCTCCACAACAGCAAGCCTTTCATTCTTGGACTTTTAACCTCTCCCTTTCCTGAAACTCCTCCTCTCTGCCCAGTCACTAAATGAGGCCCATCATTGTTTTCCTTTCTCCTTTGAAATCACCAGTAACCCTCAAGTCAGATGATCCCACCTACCAAGAACTAGGGGATCATGCCAGTAGTGGCTAAATGGTTATGACCTTATTTATGCCAAGTAGATTTCAGTCATCAGAAATTCTCCCCACTCTTGGAGAAAATGGCAAACAAGAAAAAACCAAAACAAAACAAAAAGTTACATGATGTCTCCAAAAAGGTACAGAGGAATCTGTTGTCATTCCTTCTCTGTCCTGAAGATTTAGGTGAGAGTGTTTAAGTGCTTTGCAGGGTTCTTTGTTTTGATTTTTGTTTGCTGTTTTGTTTTTTGCTTGTGCCAGAGATTGAACCCATGCTAGATACATGCTGAGCTACGATGACAGTTTCACTATTCAGATTCTTAAACATAACCAAATCCTTCAGTCTTGGCCTCTCGCACTCTCATGTGAATCATTGCAACTCTTCCCAAATGTGTTGCCCAAACCAGAACACCCTGCCCAAAGTCCATTCTATGTCTCAGTATGGTATTCATAACATTTGATCAAAAATCTTCACTATAGGGAGGTCCAACTCTTTGGGTTGTGCTCCCCTTGTCTTTCTCCCTCAAGATACCCCAGAAAAAGTGCTAATATTTGTGGAACACACAGAAATATCCTGAGGAGCGCTCTTGTTGACAAGTAGAAGCATTCTAATAATGCTTGAGAGGAAAGTATTATCATTCCATACCTGTAACCTATTCCCAGCCCAGCACAAAGGCTGGGAAAATCTGGTTAGGTAATCTGGTCCTCTTCACACTATTTCACATCTTTTTTCTATAGCAGCACTTCTCAAACTTCCATATGCCTAGGGATCACCTGGAATCTTGTGACAAGGAAAATTCTGACTCCTCAGGTATGGGATGGGGCTACATTTCTAACAGCTTCCAGGTGAGGCCAGGTCTGCTGATCTGAGGACAAGAGTCCATGTAGAGAGTTTAACTATGGTTCTCAAACTTGGCTATACATTAAAATCACCTATGAAACTAAAGATCCTGATGGCAGGCTATACCTTAGAACAACCAAAGCAGAATCACTAGGGGAGTTGTTTTTATAGTCCCCCAGCCGACTCTATTGTGGAGTCAAGGTTGCATTTTCTACTTCAGCCAAACCATCTTACTCATTCCCTCTACTTTGTGCCTCTGCCCATGCACGTAATCCAAGCATAGGCTGCCCTTTCCCTCCTCTGGTAGATCCCCTGATGCCAGTCTGCCAAGGTGTTCCCAACACGGGATATTTACCCATTCCATCTTCCCAAGTCCCTTAGGACTATCTGCACCAGTCTTTATCTCTGTCCTGCATTAACTATAGCATATGCCCTCCTAGAAACAGGTGCTGCTTCTTACATTTCTTCATACTCTTAAGGACTTCTTATTGTTGTTAGGTGCTGTTGAGTCCGTGTCTGACTCATAGTGACCCTACATACAACAGGCAAAACATTATTGTTAGTGTTTCTCTGCTATTCATAGGGTTTTCAACGGCTGATATTTTTGGGGGGAGGGTGGGTTGCTGGGTCCTTCTCCCAATCTTAAGGACTGGCAAGTACAAATGTTAGATGTACCTTACTATAACCTTAAAATGGACTTTTAGGAAAATGCAGCAAATAACAACAAATGAGACTTTAGGGTTTGTTTGCTTGTTTGTTTGGTGTCTGAAAAGAAAAACAATAGAGTCCTCACAGAGCATAAGTACTTTTTCAAACAAGGTGGGTTACAAGTTTGAGCAATTCAAAAATCTGAAATTGGAAATGTTGTGAGCACTGATGTTCACCTGACAAAGTCTATGCAAATATTCCAAAAAAAAAAAAAAAAAATCAGACTCCTCTGGCCCCAAGCATTTTGGATAATGAATATTCAGCCTGTATTTTCAAGACTTGACCGTGCCTGGCAGACAGGTGCAAAGATACAATTCCCCTTAGTTAAGAAAAGCAAAGCCTTTATCCAGTCACTAAGATGTGCTCTTAGGAAAGTGTAAAAAGGAAAGAAAGAAGTTAGAGCCCAGGGTCATGACCTTTAGGTTCAGATGTGGAGGGGCTCAAATAACAAGCCATTCCCCACCAAGAAGAAGCAAGAATTCTCTGACATCATGGTCACAGGGGCCCATTCAAATTTGGGAATGAGTAAGTTGGGTCCTTCAGTCTAACTACTCCATTTTAGGGTACAAAAGTCTCCTAGTGCCATAAATACACAGAAAAAGGAGAGAGATTGTTAATAGAGCTATTTCCAACATCTGAATTTATAAAATGCTGTTAATGGAACAATCTTACAATAGCTCTCTCTTAGACAGAAAATACTTTCAATATGAAATCAGAGACAAAACGAAACAACAAAAACCCTACAGCAGATTTCTAGTGGTACAAACCAATGGATGGAAGATATACATAGGGAAATTCATCACTATTCCAAGCTGAGAAAAATTTAAATTGGGAGTTGTATTGACAAAGAGATTGATCTCTAAAGTCAACAAGCTGGGATTCAAATCCTGACTCTAGCACTTGTGTGTCCTTGGGCAAATTCCCTTAACTTTCCAAGGCCTCAGTTTTCTCTCTGTGAAATGGGGGTCATAATGACAATTTTTATGTTTATTCTGAATGATAAATATCATAGTTTCTCTAAGAATGCACACCACACAATAAGCACTACATTTGTTTTTAATCTGATCAAATAAGTCTTTACCACAGAGCTATTTCCTATATGGTTTATATTATAATAAGTGATGTTTTGTCCCTACCAAACCACAAACCTTTTCCTGAACTTGCATATGCTTTCAATGCCTCAGTGGTTATGCACCCTACACCACTTGCCCAGAGTGAAACTCTTTTGCACCCTCCCCTCCTTCTCTGCTGTTGTTGTTGTTGTGTGTGTGGTGCTGGGGATCAAACAAAGGGCCTTGCACAGGCTAAGCATGTGCTCTGCCAGTGTGCTACATCCCCAGCTTTTATGTTTTGGTTTGGTTTTGAAACAGGGTCTTACTGTATAGTCCAGGCTGGCCCCAAACTTGTGATTCTGCCACCTCAGCCTCCAAAGTGCTGGGATTACAGCATGAACCACCATGCCCAGCTCAGTTTTGGTTTGGAATGTCAGTTTTGTGTATTTTCACTCCTTTGGATATTTTCCCTATTGCCCCTACCATCAGAGGCTATCTCTCAGCTTCCAGAGCATTTCATATTGGAGTATACATCATTCCCCAAATTGTGATCCTATGTTTTTCTCATTTGACTATGAATTTCTACAGCCATGCTGTCTAATGTGGCAGCCAATAGCCTCACATGCCATTTTTAATATTTAAATAAGTTTAAAACAAAAACATGAATACAGCTCTTCAGTTATATAAGCCACATTGCAAGTGCTCAAGAGCCACGTGTATGAATATTATATTGGGCCATGCAGACTAGAACATTTCCATCATTACATTCTGTCATCCAGCACTTATTCTAATCTAGTGGGTAGGGACCATGTCTTACTCATTCCTTCAGCACTGTGCTAACTACAGTGAGTTTGTAAATGAATGGCTATATTGGCAAATATAGGTATGCTTAACATACTCTTTTGGGTGAATGAAAGGGGATTAACTATTCCTTAATGTTTAAACTTAGATGAGAAAATATATACAATATATGTAGCATGGAGATCATCACATAGCAGGCAGTAAATACAGGGTGCTTAATTACATAAATTTGGGAGAAGGACCTGGGCACCCACTCCCCCTCCTCCCAAAAAAACAATCTACCATTGAAAACCCTATGAATAGCAGAGAAACACTAACAATAGTGTTTCTCCTATTGTATGTAGGGTTAATATGAGTCAGACAATGACTCAATGGCACCTAACAACAACAACAATTATATAAATGAGTTGGTTGAGAAGTCCTTTTTCTGTTTTCTGGTAATTCATGTTCTGCCAAAAGATGATTAAGGAGATTTTATGTTAAGGGATAGCACATCAGTGGGTGGCTGCTCAGTCCTACTTTAGTAGTTTGGTTGTGTTTTAATTGCAGTCTTTCCAAGTCTACTTGCTCATTAATCTCAGAAGTAGAGTGTATGCCTCTCATGTTAGAACATGAAAATCACTTAAAATCACATTTCTCCCAAGGCCACATCAAGGCTGCCAAATCCCTCCTTTTGTGAGTACTGCTTTTCTGCCAATGATTTTTCTCAATCCCTCCTGGTTTGTCCTCCTCGTCTCCTTGCTTCTCTTCCATAAAGATTGTCAAGATACCTAATTCTGAACTGGCCCTGCTTCATAATGCCATCCAATTTATTGTTAATCCTCTCTCCTGGTACCTCTTTAGAATCATTCAATGTAAATCCAAGCCCCACAAAGAAAAATTTTACCTTGCTGAGAAGCCCCACTGGTTCCCTGTTGTGCTTTTCCACTTTCTTCATCAAGTCCGCAAACCTAACAATAACTACAGTAGCATTCCTGAGGATTTGCCCTGTAACAGCATTCATATCACTCCATAAAATTTCCTATAGCAGAAAGTAACAGAATGTCTTCTGCTCATCTGATTTTTGACCAAGAACTGTTTCTTAATTCAGCCTTAAAAAGGAGTCCACGCTCCTACATGGATGAAAGTTGAAAACATTATGCTAAATGAAAGAAGCCAGATGTAAAAGGGTATGTATGACATAATTCCATTCATGTGAAATGTCCAGAACAGGAAAATTCATAGAGACAGGACTGCCAAGCACTAGGAGAAGGCAGGAATGGGGAGTGACTGCTACTAGGCACTAGGTGTTTTAGGATGATGAAAATGTTCTGGAATTAGATAGGGGTGATGGTGAATATACAAAAAACTCCTGAACTATAGTGCAAGGACAACTTTTACAGTATGTAAATTATATCTCAATTTTAAGAAAGAACTACATTTTTGTCTTTGATGGAGAGTGCAGTTTCCTGTGCAAGTATCAGAGTCAGCTTTATTCTCCTTAGAAAGAATTGGTCATCAAGAAAGTATAGCCTCCAAAAGCAGCTTATTAAGCAACTTTGGATAGACATGTTTACTGACACTGAGGCATCTAACAAGGCTTCCCAGGTAAATCCTCTACCTAGTTTTTATTCATATTTATCTCTAATTTGTTTCTTCTCTCATTTGTTTCTACCCTTTTCTCTAAAGCCTCATAAGTTTTTGCATTTTTTATAATTGTACCATAAAACAGCCTTGGCAAACTTAACTCTTCAAATGTCATGCCATAGTTAAAATCAACATACAAACATACCTTCTCTAATCTAGTTGTTGCCACCTTACCAGAAATACATATCCCAAGATAGTATTGGATATAAAGGAGTTAAAGAGATGTGTTCAGAATACAGTTGTTGTTGTTGTTGTTGTTAGGTGCCATCGAGTCAAGTCCGACTCATAGCGACGCTATGTACAGCAGATTGAAACACTTCCTGATTCTGTGCCAGGCACACAATCTTATTTATGTTTAAGCCCATTGTTGCAGACACTGTGTCAATCCATCTGGTGGAGGGTTTTCCTCTTTTGCGTTGACCTGCCACTCTCCCAAACATGATGTCCTTCTCCAGGGATTGATCTCTCCTGACTACATGTCCGAAATATGTAAGACGCAGTTTGGCCATTCTTGCTTTCAAGGAGCACTCTGCTTGTACCTCTTCTAGGACAGATTTGTTGGTTCTTTTGGCAGTCCATGGTATATTCAATAGACGTCTCCAGCACCACAATTCAAAAGCATCAATTCTTTTTCTGTCTCTCTTGTTCAATGTCCAGCTTTCACAACCATACGATGCCACTGAAAATACCATGGCATGAGTCAGACGCACCTTCATCTTCAATGTGACATCTTTGCTTTTTAATACTCTAAAGAGATCTTTTGCCACAGCTTTTCCTAGAGCAATGCGTCTTTTGATTTCTTGACTGCTGCTTCCATGGGTGTTGATTATAGAGCCAAGCAAAGTAAAATCTTGGACAACCTCATTCTTTTCTCCATTGATTGTGAAGTTGCTTGCTGACCCAGTCGTAAGGATTTTTGTTTTGTTGATGTTTAGTGGTAACCCATATTGAAGGCTATGATCTTTGATCTTCATCAGTAAATGTTTTAAATCCTCTTCATTTTCAGCAAGCAAAGTGGTGTCATCTGCATAATGCAGGTTGTTAATGAGTCTCCCTCCAATCTTGATGTCTCATTCTTCCTCATAAAGTCCAGCTTCTCAGATTATTTGTTCAGCATATAAATTGAAGAGATAGGGTGGAAATATATAGCCCTGACGCACACCTTTCTCAACTTTAAACCACTCAGTGTTTCCTTGTTCTATTTGAACAACTGCCTCCTGGTTCATGTACAGATTTTTCATGAGCACAATTAGGTGTTCTGGTATTCCCATTTTCCGAAGTGTTATCCATAATTTGTTATGATCCACACAATCAAATGCTTTTGTGTAGTCAATAAAACATAGATAGACATCTTTTTGATATTCTCTGCTTTCAGCTAATATCCACCTGACATCAGCAATGATGTCCCTAGTTCCCCGCCCTTTTCTGAATCCCGCTTGATTTTCCGGTAATTCCCTGTCTGTATACTGCTGCAGTCGCTTCTGAATGATCTTTAGTAGAATTTTGCTGGTGTTAATGTTCTATACAACAGGGGATCTCTTTCCACTGGAATTACAAATACAGTAGCACTTCCCTCAGAAAAGGCTTAAAGTAGAAAATGCCTAGAAGGAATTGGCAAAACACAATGGTCCAGGAATTGATGGAGTACCAATAAACAGATGCAGCACTGGAGGTGCTATCTTGTTTATGCCAAGAGATTTTGGAAACAGCTACCTTGTCACTGACTAGAAGAGATCCATATTTTCTTCCAATTCTTTAGTAAGGGTATCCAATCCAAAGTGAAAACTATTGAATGATATCATTAATGTCACATGCAAGTAAAATTTTTCTAAACATCATTCAAAAGCAACATCATTCAAAAAAACATCATTCAACAGCAATACTATATAGACAGGGAACTGCCGGAAAATCAAGCCAGATTCAGAACAGGGTGTGGAATCAAGGACATTACTGCTGATGTCAGATTGATATTAGCCCAAAGCAGAGAATACCAGAATATGTCTACTTATGTTTTATTGACTATGCAAAAGCATTTAATTGTGTGGATCAGAACAAATTATGGATAATATTACAAAGAATGGGAATAGAAGAACACTAAATTGTACTCATGAGCAATCTGTAAATGGAGCAGGAGGCAGTTGTTTGAACAGAATAAGGAAACACTGCCTGGTTTAAAGTCAAGAAAGGTGTGTGCCTGGGATGTATCCTTTCACCATACCTCTTCAGTCTCTATGCTGAGCAAATGATTTGAGAAGCTGGACTTTATGAAGAATAACATGCATCATGATTAGAGGAAGACTCATTAGCAACCTGCATTATGCAGATGATACAACTTTACTTGCTGAAAATGAAGAGGATTTGAAACATTTACTCATGAAGATTAAAGAACACAGCCTTCAGTATGGATTGTGCTTCAATAAAACAAAAGTCCCTACAATGGGTCAGTAAGCGACTTCATGATAAACGGAGAAAAGATTGAGGTTGTCCAAGATTTTGCTTCACTTGGTTCTATAATCAACACCCATGGAAGCATCAGTCAAGAAATTGAAAGATGCATTACTTTGGAAAAAGCTGTTGCAAAAGACCTACTTAAAGTGTTGGAAAGTAAAGATGTCACATTGAAGACGAAGGTGCACCTGACTCATGCCATGGTATTTCCAGTTGCATCATATGCTTGTGAAAGCTGGACACTGAATAAGGGAGACAGGAGAAGAACTGATGCTTTTGAATTATGGTGCTGGAGATGAATATTGACTATACCATGGACTGCCAAGAGAACTAACAGATCTGTCCTAGAAAAAATGCAACCAGAGTACTCCTTGGAAGCAAGGAAGGCTGGATTGAATCTTACATATTTTGGACATGTAGTCAGAAAGAACTAATCCCTGGAGAAGGACATGTCTGGGAGAGTGGCAGGTCAACAACAAAAAAAGGAAGACCCTCAAATAGGTCGATTGACACAGTGGCTGCAACAATGGGCTTAAACATAAAAGAGATTGTGTGCCTAGCATAGAATCAGGGGACGTTTCCTTCTGTTGTACATACAGTCACTATGAGTTGGACCTGACTCTACAGCGCCTAACAACAATGAAATTGCCACATGGCACAAAACAAATTCAACTTACAGAGAAAAAACGGCCAGCCAACCACTGACAAGAAAGAGGCACAAAATGGTAGCAACATTAACTGGTAACATGAGTAACTAGCACTGGACAAGCATTATAGAAATCTAGTGGCTGAGGAAGTAATGTATAAGATGGTACTCAGTAAAATCCAGGACTTTTCTGCTTATCTATGATGTATAATTAAGTCTCTCAAGCAAGGGGAACACATCCCACCCAGAAGACTTTGTGAATCAGTGATATATGGGATGTAAAAAACAAACTTCAGTCCAGATCTGACAGAGAATGTTCACTATGTACTCAGTAAGAGCTACTGCCAGCTTCTTAGACAGGAAGTAACTGAAAATAACATCCAAATCCATCCAGTATCCTTTACAGTTCATATTACATAAATATTCAGAATAAATGACATAGATTAATCATTCTTACTTCAAAGCATGGGTTTTGATATTTGTGACACTCATCTTTCAGTTTTTTGATGTCACTACATAGAAATATCTGTACACAAGGGTAAGGGGTTAGTTGCAGGGTGCTAGAAATTCTACAATTTATTTCTCTTTCACTAAAGTTTTATTCTCCAGTAAGATGCATGAATTCAACTTTATAAGAGAAGCCTAGGAGATCTACTTCATAATTTTGTGAAAGACTAGCTCTCATTCACAATTTCATCATGCTGCCTAATATCTAGCCACGATGTTCACAGTATTTTCCCTTCGTCTCTCTTTTAACAGTATAGAAGAATAAAAAAAGAATAGTTGGATGTGGTGACTGACACACACCTATAGTCCCAGCTAATTGAGAGGCTGAGGTAGGGCAACTGCTTGAACCCAGGAATTTGAGACAAATGTAGGCAACATAGTGAGACCTCAAACACTTCCTCTTGGTGACAAAGATATGTGTGTCCAGTATGGAAATGCCCTGACTGTGTCTAACACAGGAGGTGGTCAGTGAATCAGGGAAGGTATTACCAGAGAGGTAACACAGGAGATGAACTGAGCCAGGTTCTCAAGAGGCAAACATGTTTGTGCACAGCAGGGGCAAGGAGAGATCCAAGATGAGCACAATGAATAGTCTGTAAGAGTCATTGAGGGGTCAGAACCCTTGGGTTTCAGGAACAATGAGACAAGTCCTCTGTAGAATTAAGGTACAGCCTGCAGAGAGTGGGAGAATAAATGGAACAAGGCCAGAATATGATGAACATGATAGATAGCATATTACCTAGAAATTATTTTTAGGCGATGACATCAGTAGAACAGACATAAAGAATTACGTTAAGAAAAAATTGCTAGGCTGGAGAAAAATGGTACAGGACAAATGCTCATAATAATCCGCTTTCAAAAGAGGAAGACTCATTTAAAAGGTGGCAGCTGCCAGGTGTAGTGGTGCATGCCTGTAATCCCAGCAGCTCGGGAGGCAGAGGCAGGAGGATTGCAAGTTCAAGACCAGAGGCAGTCTACGTAACTTAGTGTAACTCTGTCTCAAAAAGTAAAAAAAATGGGCTGGGGGCACAGCTCAGTGGTCCAGCACTTGCAAAACATGCAGGCACAAGGCCCTGGGTTCAACCCCCAGTACTGCAAAAAAAAAAACAAACAAACAAAAAAAAAAAACAAAAAAAACAAATGGTGGCAGCTGGGCACAGTGGAGCACACTTGCAATTCTAGTACTTGGGAGGCTGAGGCAAGAGGATCACAAGTTTGAGGCTAGCCTGAATACACAGAAAGACACTGTCTCATAAAAAAAAAAAAAAGAGGTGATAGCCAATAATGTTGGCTTGGAAGTGTCAGATAGTGTTATATGTACTGAGTCTACAGTAAAGTTCATCATAAACTTGAAATGATCTATCTTAAACTTTTTTTGGAAAACAAAATGAATCCAAAGTATGATTTAGAAAAGGCAAATGGAGCCATTTGTCCAGTAGCTAAGGAGTAGATAAGCATTTATATAAGATGTATTTTCTTTTTATGTGTGGTAGTTAGGGTTTGGTAGGAGAAGATGTGGCAATTCACTCCCAAAAAAATCCTGAAAACAATCAGCCATTGAAAACCCTATGAGGGTCGCTATAAATTGGACATGACTCGACACCACCTAACAACAACAACAAGTTAGGAGTTGAATCCAGGGCCTCCTACTTTTTCAAGTGCTCTACTGCTGGGCTATAACTTCAGCCCATTTTTAATCTTCAGACAGGGTCTTGCTAAATTACCCAGGCTGCCCCTATTGTGAAACCTGCAATCCTCCTCCCTCTTCCTCCCAAATCACTGGGATTACAGGAGTGAATCCATCACACCTGGTAAGCTATACTTTTTAAATTAACATGTATTTATATTAGACATTGTGATGTCAAAATACAACAGTGATTTAAATATCATAAAATGACTCATCTATTTCATACGAAATACAAGCTAGCCTGCTTGAAAAACAAAGGCTAAAAAACTTATCCTTGAATGATAGATAATACCGCTATTCATATTCATTGAAGCCCCTCACTCATTTTGGCTGTATGTGGAAGATAATTAAAATGGTCTATTTTGGGGGTTGAATGAAGAAGAAGGATAGAAAAATGGGTATCCATACTTTTGTATTTTCCACAGAAACATTCCAAAGTGAAAGTATACTCCACCTTTCCTTTTTCACAGAAGCAAGGTAAAAGCATAACATTTGTTGGCAATAAAAAAGGCAGGGCAGTAGTAAGTTATTAGTAAACTGAACAGTCCCATCTGTTTTAGTCACTGTAGTTAGTAAGGTGTTAGCTCTGAATAAAGCAGCTCTGATAGAATACTTTTTGCATTTCTTACAAACGTTATGCATTGTCAACAGGAAAACCTCCATGTCCTTGTAATTCTGGAGATAACCAGTAGCCACCAGGAATGTGACCTGTTGCTATGGTGATGGAATATCATCATCAAATATCACTCATGAATAAATATATGATCCTGATTTAATTGCCTAGATAATGCAGAAAACAATCCAGGTTATCACAGTGACTGTACTTCTGTCATCCAAATAAACATGGATTTCCTTCATCTTAAGCTAACACAGCTTGCAACCATACCACTGTGGTGTCTGATCCTGTCAGATCTTGGAAGCTAAACAGGGTCAGGCCTGGTTAGTAGTTGGATGGGAGGCTGTTTGGGAACATCAGGTGCTATGGGCTTGGGAGAAGGACCTGGCAACCCACTCCCAAAAAAGAATCAGCTATTGAAAACCCTATGAATAGCAGAGAAGCACAACAATAGTGTTTCCCCTGTTGTACATAGGGTCATTATGAGTCAGACATTGACTTGACAGCACCTAACAACAACAACAACATGCTAACTCAAGACCAAAACTGAATGCAAAGTAAACTGGAATCATCCTACATATAATAAGTATTTAAGCCAATATGAGTAAAATAATAACTTACATTCTATTCACATAGGCACATATATTAAAGAGAAGACTAAAAAGCATATCTTAGTGAAGATCTTCCTTGGTCAATCTTCACAGAAAAAAAGACAGATGGGGCCAGGCGCGGTAGCACATGCCTGTAATCCCAGCGGCTCGGGAGGTGGAGGCAGGAGGATCACAAGTTCGAGACCAGAGGCAGTCTGTGTAACTTAGGGAGACCCTGTCTCAAAAAAATTTAAAAAAAAAAATGGGCTGAGGGTACAGCTCAGTGGTCTAGCACCTGCAGAGCATGTAAGCGAGAGGCCCTGGGTTCATCCCCCAGTACTACAAATAAAATAAAATAAAATAAAATAAAAAGACAGATGGCTGTTGGTGGCTTCCTTTTAGTCAATCCCTTGAAGGTACAGTTGGGTAGCATGACATCTAACAGACGGGTGTGATACATGTCTTCATCTTGTCCTCAGTCATTGGGAGGGTGAACAAGAGAGTAAAAGAAAGCCTGGTGGCCTTCCAAATTCTATGCCACTTTTTTCAATTCATTCCCTTCCTTAAGTATAATACTTTCAAGTATGCCCTCAGAATTCATCTAAAAATTACACCTAAAAATTACATGAAAGTTCTCAGGCCTATGTGAAAAGGATATTTTTAGCTCAGCTCTCAAAAACCTCCTGAACATATGCTCAGAGATAAACTAGGAAAATAACAATATTCAGTTGATATGAAATGCAGCCTTCTCATTTTTATCTACTGTTGGAAAGGAAAAGAAAAATAATTGCTCAGGCAATTTTTAAAACTAAGCTCACCATCATTCATTAATACCCAGGGCTCACTGGTCAGCTCTGGAGGAGTGGGCACTGGTCCAAAAGCAGCAATCTGCACACCATCTTGCAGCAGCACAAACATGTTCAGACTAGAGGTGAAGGACTAGTAGAGCCCCGTGATACAGACACACATCCCCCAAAGGGAAGAATGACTATGGCTCTTTTTTTTCTGGATAGTCTTCTTGCTTATCTAGGGTAAAAGGTTTTTGGGCTATCTTGAGGTAATCCATCCAAAATGTCTTATGCACAGCTCCCCTCGGAAGAAAAGAAAATCTAGTAATTTTTTTTTTCTGTACTGGGGCTTGAACCCAGGGCCTCATGCTTGCATGCTTTGCAAATGCTGGACCACTGAGCTGCACCCCCAGACCATTATTTTTACTTTTTGAGACAGGGTCTCACTAAGTTACGTAGACTGGCTCTGGTCTCAAACTTGCAATCCTCCTGCATCTGCCTCCCAAGTCACTGGGATTATAGGCATGTACCACTGTGCCTGGCTTGGTAATATTTTTATATTGTTATATATTATATATAAAATATATAGCATATTTTATAATATATAATATATTTTATATTATATTATATTTTAATAAGTTTATTTTTAACTCATTCATGGACACAGGCTTAATTTGATTTGATAATCCTTTCTTTTTATCACTATGCCTCTAAAATCTATTACAGATTCTTTATTTCACCAGAGCAACAACTACTCAAATGAAAAGATGGTAACTCTTTTTTTTACCAAGTATCTGAGATTACAAGCATGTTCCATAGAGCCCAGCTGATATATATTTTCCTACATGCATATGTGAACATATATTTATAGAACATAAGAAGCATACATATAACCATGTAATATGTATATGTATAAAATATAGGAATTTATTTATGTATGCATGTAGCTCTACTTGCCAGTCTGTGATACATCACCATATCAAATTAAAGGAAAGCCATCAATACACTTTTTTTACAGAACAAATGTATATTTCTAATAAATAAAAATACATGTAAAAGAAAAATATTTAAGTAAATGTTTCCATGGCATGAGCCCTAAGGATAACATTATGAGGAAGTCCTAGTTGCTTAATTCCTTTATCAGTAATGTAGATTTACCAACAATATCTCCTTATCTGTAAGAGATTAACAGTACCTTCTACATGAATTATCAACCCCACGGCCACAGTACAAAGTCAGGTACAGTTAGCTTCTGTTGGAGATTCTTGAGGAGGTAATCCTAAGCAAGAGCATAAAAATGGCCACCTACTTTAAATGGGTGGCTGACCAAATTCTTTCCATCTTGAGCCAGAGATTTAGTTTAACAAATATTTAAACATGCCATACGTACAAAGAAATTCACTAGGTAGTGAAGGTAGACCATCAATAACCACACTCAGTGCCTGGACTCAAGGAGCTACCACCTAATAGGAAAATAATACAAATCCACAAATAACTTATACAAAGTAGCGTTAAGAAGATGTTTCTATCAAGATTTGAAAAAGATAATCTCACCTTTAGTTGGGAGGATCTCGGTAGGTTTTATGCAACAGAACACATTTGAGAGAAACTAAGATAATGGATAAGACATCAACAACTAACAACATTATAACAGCTAACAATATTATGTGATGAATGAAGAAAAGAGCATGAGATTATTTACACACCCACAAGTACAAACTCATTAGTTTATTGCCCATAAACTTAGTCTTTCTCAATACCAATAAGTATTATTTCATTTGTGATAGCTATAAGTTTCTAAGGATATCTATGCTCTCACCACTAGATTGTACTATAATTTGTGGTTGTCAACACAAAAAAATGAATGTAAGGAATCAGATTTTTTTTCTTTTTTCAGTACTGGGGAATTGAACACTGGGCCTTGTACATGCTTTTTGCAAGTGCTCAACCATTAAGGCTTACTTGCAGTCCATTTTTTACTCTCTATTTTGAGACAGGGTCTTGCTAAGTTACGCATGCGGTCTCTGGCCTCAAATTTACGATCTTCCTGCCTCTGCCTCCCAAATCACTGGGATTAAAGGTCTGTACCATCACATCTGGCTAGAAATCAGATTTTCAATGTAAGGGAAAGGATGTTGTTGTTGTTAGGTGCCGTCGAATCGTTATCCAACTCATAGCGACCATCATAGGGTTTTCAATGGCTGAGTGCTTCGGGATTGCCTTGGGAGTGGATTGCCAGGTCCTTCTCCCATTTTTGCGGTGCTGGGAATTGAACTTGGGGCCTCAGAGACTGCAGTGCAATGCTCTACCCACCGAGCTAAATCCCAGCCCAAGGGAATGGATACTATACTCAAAAAAATTCAGTTTACATTTATAATACTAAGTTCTTTATTTATAAAGTATTAACATCAGCTTTTTACATTGATCAGAGATGCAAAAGCCCAGAGCTATGTTTAAAAGTGAGAGGTAACAAGCCAGAAAAGAACAGGTATTTCTTGGAATTCTCAGATGCTTGGGGAGGTGCCCAACTGAGGAACAGTCTTAGTGTAGTATGAAAGGGAGTAGAATCTCCCTACAGGCTAGAGAATGTATGGACATGCAGGTCACAATAATTTAAAAGAAAAAACAAAGCACACACATACACACATAATCCCTTCTGTCACTTCAATTTGGCAGACTCCCTGGGCTCTTCTCTACAGGTTAATTCTTGACTGGATACAAGTCATGACCATCAGGCAAGATACACTACCAAGGCCAGGAAATGGAGTGTCTTAAAGTTGAAAAAAAAAAGGGGTGGAGTCATCCCAAGAGTTGTTTCTTTGCTCTCTATTCCTTTGAAGCTTAGAAATGATACTTTTTCAATTAAGTCTCCTTAATAGAAAGTATCATTTGCTACATATTACAAATAATCCTCTTATTTTTCTGTTTTAATATATGAAACATCCATCAATGTAGCTGGAAGAACATAGGCTTTTGAGAATCAGATGGATGCAGGTGTTCGTGGAGTGTAGCTCATGCCTGAGAAAGTAGTAAGAAGTGAGGCCAATGCAGGTAGAACCTGGAGAATCAATCTAGATCAGAGATTCTTGAAGTATAATTGCTATGAGTATGGATAACATTTATTGAGTGCTTACAGGGTGCTTCATGTAGATTTTCTAATCTTCACTTGATTTTTATGACTTAAGCACATTTATTAATCTCATTTTACATGTGAGAAATCTGCAGCCATACACTGTGGTGTCTGATCCCATTAGCTCTTGGAAGCTAAGCAAGGTCAGGCCTGGTCAGAACTAGGACAGGAGACCACCTGGGAATACCAGGTGCTATAGGCTTTGGAGAATGTCTTGGCAGTCCACTCCCCAAAACAATCAGCCATTGAAAGCCCTATGAATTGTAGAGAAGCACTGACATAGTGCTGGGCATGCTGTTCTGCATGTTGTACATATGGTCTCTATGAGTTGGACTCAACTCAATGGCACTTAACACCACCACCACATATGAGAAATGTGGGACAGAGAAAAACACATTTTATCTCTAATATTAACATGAATAGCTTTCTGCCTTTCCTCTCAGGGCTAAGGTTAGTGATAACTCTGTCTTCTAGGAGAAAGGCAGAATCGTAAGGTGTGCTTTTGGTGCCAAAAGCAACCACATAAAACAAATCTTTTAGATGTGCAAATTCAATACAGTCCCTATCAGAATCCCCAAGGTGACATGCTCATCCTCAAATTCATACAGAAATGCAAAGGACCAAAAATAGTCAAAACAATCTTTGAAAGAAAGGACAATTTTGGAGTACTCACACATCCAATTGCAAAATTTAACCCAAAGCTACAGCAAGCAAGACAGCATGCTCCTGGCATAAAAACAGATGCCTACATCCACAGATATAGATACAGATACCTGTATCAGTGGAACTCAATTGAAAGTTGAGGGGGAGAAAATCTTTATCTTTATGGTTAGCTGATTTTTGATAAGTGTGCCAAGATAACTTAATTTGGAAAGAAAACTCTTTTCAACAATGCTAAGACTACTAGATATGCAAAAGAATGAAGTTAGACACCTACCTTATACAAGACATAAAGGCTAACTCAAAATGAATCATAGAGTTGAAGCTATAAAACCTTTAGAAGAAGGAGTAGGTATAAATCTGTGACTTTGGATTAGGCAATAGCTACTTAAATAGCACCTCCAAAACATAAGTGACATAAAACAGATAAACCAGACATCATCAAAATTAAAAACTTTTGTACTACAAATGATAATATCAAGGAAAAATAGACAACATATAGAAAGGGGAAAAACATTTGTAAACCATGTAACTGATAAGGACCCTATATTCAATAAAATGACAACCCAATCAAATGTTGGGCAAATGATTTGAACATATATTTCTCCAAAGAAGACATACAAATGAAGACATACAAAAAGTTACTCAACATAATTAGCCATTGTTGTTGTTAGGTGCCATTGGGTCGGTGTCTGACTCGTAGCAACCCTATGTGCAATAGGCGAAGCAGTATTGTTAGTGCTTCTTTGCTATTCATAGGGTTTTCAATGGAAGATTGTTTTTTGAGGGGAGTGGGTTGCCAGGTCCTTCTCCCAAGCCTACAGCACCTGGTGTTCCCAGGCGGTCTCCCATCCAAGTACTAACCAGGCCCGACCCTGCTTAGCTTCCAAGATCTGACAGGTTTGGACCGCCACAATGGTACAACTGCAAACAATTAGCCATTGTTGTTGTTGTTAGGTGCCATCAAGTCAGTGTCCCACTCATAGTGACCTTATATACAACAGGTGAAACCCTATTGTCAGTGCTTCTATGCTATTCATAGGGTTTTCAATGGCTGATGGTATTTTGGGAGTGGGTTGCTTGGTCCTTCTCCCAAGCCTACAGCACCTGGTGTTCCCAGGGGGTCCCCCATCCAAGTACTATCCAGGCCCGACCCTGCTTAGTTTCTGAGATCTAACGGGTCAGATGCGGCAGTGCTATGACTGCAGGCAATTAGCCATTAGGAAAGTGCAAATCAAAGCTACTTTATACTCAGGAGGATGGCTAAAAAAGAGACAATAACAAGTGTGTTGAGGATATGGAGAAAGCACAATCCTCATACATTGCTGATGAGAATGTAAGATAATGTATCACTTTGGAAAATAGTTTCACATCCCCTTAACATGTTAAGCATAGAGGTACAGTGCAACCCAGCAAATCCATCCTAGATACAGATCCAAGAGAAATTAAAATATACACTTACATGAAAGTTTGTACATGAATGTTTACAATGGCATTGAGTACTTTTTTGTTTGTTTCGTTTTTTGTTTTGAGAACAGGGTCTCACTATTTAGCCCAGACTGGCTTTGAACACAGGATCCTCCTGTCTCTTCTTCCTAAGTGCTGGATTATAGGTGTGTGCCACCATGCACAGCTAAGGAATATTTTTAAGAGGAAAAAAAAAAGTGGAAATAACTCAAATGTCTATCAACTAATGAAGTAATAATATGTAGTAGTATATACAATGAAATAGTATTTGGCAATAAAAAACAAAGTACTTATATATAATACAATATGGACAAATCTTGAAAACATTATGTTTAGGGAAAGAAGCCTGTCACAAAAGCCCACATGTATGCAATGTCTAGAACAGGTGTAGTTATACAGTTAGAAATTGAAGAAGTAATTCAATTACTAACCAATTCAATTACTTCTTCAATTTCTAGAGAAAGGGGAGCCTTTGCCAAGGAGGAAGGTAACTTTAAAATTTGCACAACTTCTGTAAATTATATTTTAAAATGTTGATGACAGGGTTCCAGTTGTTATGTCCTGGTTAGTGCACACACGAAAATACAAGGAAAGCTGTAGGGAAGCACACACTGTGCCATAGGAATTGACTTGACCCTGGGCTCCCTGAGCCATTATTACCAAATTTGTCCATTGAGCACACAGTGTTAACATTCTGCAGATAGTTAAATACAGACTTCAAGTAGGTGGTCATTTCAGAAGAACAAAATCCTCAGACTCCCTGACTCCAGTGACCTGAGCATTTATTTATTTAAAGGGTGAGGTATATTTCCTAGATGCTGGGAATATTTGTCATTGCTGTTCATTTGTCTATTTTGAGATAGGGTCTTGTTGTATAACTTAGGCTGGTCTTGAATTTGAGATCCTGCTGCTTCAGCCTCCCGAGTACTGGATTACAGGTATGAGCCATTATAATATAGCTAATGCTGGGAACTTCTGATGCCTGCTCCAGAATGTCCAGTCACTTGGCCAAATAGTATTCTGCTTATGCTAATTAAAATTTTCTTTAAGTTTTTGCTTTCAAAGGTGCTTCTCAGCATGTATGCAGTAAGGCACAGCTGCAAATTGATGATAAGATATCCCAATACAGACAATTATGTAGGATGAACAAGCATTAGAAATCTGAACTACCCTAAAGTGCATCTGTACCCCAACTTAAAATGTGTATCCCTCCATTTGGAAATTTAAGTAGAGTAAAAATACTTGGAGGATGCTGTTGCCTTTTAGCAAGCAAAAACAATACGTTTTTTTTTTTCATAGAATTCTTGACTTTTTCACTTCTTCACATCAGTATGTCTGAAAGCAACTATGTTGAATAAAGTATCATAACATAGAACAACTTAAAAGGTAATAATGGGAAATAATATTGGTTCTACACATATGGGCTTTTCTGAAGTACATTAACAAGGAATTATTTAAAAGTCAACTTTGGTTGGGCTTGGTGGCACATACCTATAATCCCAGCACTTGGGAGGTAGAAAGGCAGGAGGATTGTGAGTTCAAGGTCAGCTTGGGCTACAAAGCAAGACCCTGTCTCACAAAACCAAACCAAATAAACAAAAAAATTGGGGAGGAGGGGGCTCTGAAGTTATTTAGAAGTTCAAGAAAGCAAGAACAATATAGCATTTTTAGGAATTTATTCTAAGTAGATAATAAAGGGGTAGACTAAATGCATAAAGCTCTGCATTTACATCATTATTTTTAACAGTAAAAACTTTGAAACTGTCTAAATGCTCAAAGATAGAGAAATAGGTAATTAATATATGACACAATTACTCCATGGGGCATTATATAACTACCAACAATAACTATGTAGTGCATGGAAAAATTGTTAAGGTACTATTTTATAATCACTCAGTTATAAATAATAATTAACTGCATCAATATGTAAGCATATGAACAAGAATGGAAAGAGAAAAGCAAAAATGTATCATGAAAGTGGAATTTCATATCATATTTCATAAGGTGAGGGGGGAAAAGAGTCAGAGAAGATATGATAATAAAACATTAATTATAATTTCTACTTTATAAGTCTAAATTTGTTGACAAAAGATGTTCACAATAAATTTTTAAATGAACAAAGAGTTGTGATATATACAGCATGATATGATTGGTCTTTTGGATGATTAGTGAGAAACTTTAAAAACAATTTTATTGACATTATTTATATCATAAAACACACCCATTGTGAGTACAGATCTCAATACTTTATAAATTTGTAGAGTTATGTAATCCTTATCACAAACCAATCTTAAGACATTGCTTTCAGACCAAAAAGTTCCCTCATGTCTGTCTGCAGCCAATTCTCACTTCTACTCCCATGGATCTACTTTCTATCTCTATAGACATAATCATATTTTGGACAGAAAAAAATGAAAATGAATTACACAAAATGAAGTCAACTTGACATGCACCAAAATTTTATGCAGGTGAATTTACAGATAATATTAATTAAAACTGAAAAAATATTCTGAAGTTTTTGGCCAGGTAGCTTCTATTACCTATAGAAAGGGCTGGGATTTAGCTCAGTTGGTAGAGCACCATTCTGCAGTCTCTGAGGTCCCAAGTTTGATTCCCAGCACTGCAAAGATGGGAGAAGGATATGGCAACCCACTCCCAAGGCAATCCCGAAACAATCTGCCATTGAAAACCCTATGAGGATCACTATGAGTCGACCCGACTCGATGGCACCTAACAACAACAACAACAACCTATAGAGAAGGTTTTTTTCTTTTAGTTTTCCTTTTAAAAAAGATTATATGAGAGTTCCACATAAATACAGCACATTATACCTATGTACTTAGTTTCACTTCCTACCAAACCCAATTATAAATATAGTAAAGGATTTTTTTTCTTTTAATGGTGGTACTTGGGGGTTGAACCTAGGGCCTCACACATACTTTGCAAGTGCCCCTAGCCCATTTCTTATTTTTTATTTTGAGTCAAGGTCTCACAAAGTTTCACAGGCTGGCTCTGGCCTCAAACTCTTGATCCTCCTGCCTCAGCCACCTGAGTTGCTAAGATTACAGGTGTGCACCACTGTACTCAGCAGTAAAGAAATCTTTAAAGGCATGAAATCACAAGAAAAAAAGAGAAAAGCAGCAAAAGGAACACCAATAAAATGTATAAACTCCAAGCAGATGGAAAAGCAATACTTGACCTTGGAGAATAAGGAAAACTGAATCCTAACTCAGCAGTTGGAGAAGCTTAGAAACAACCAGGTTTACCCAGTAAACCACAACCCCATCCCAAAAGCAGCTGAGGTTTCAGGTAAGGGGTACAGGTGAGGGTAGAAACAGACAGATTAACTGAAATTCCTTTCAAGAATCAGTTAAATCCCCAGATCTCTTACCCAACTCCAAGAAGTCAACTACATCTCCCTCATTCTTCAGGAAGCTAGACAGGGACAGTTGAAGGTAGACATACCATTCTGCAAACAAAAGAATGAGGCGAATATTGTCTGCATTGAAATCTGAGTTTATTTACCTGCCGACCTCATCTCCAAGAAAGAGGATAACCAATTCTATGCCATCAAGGCAGGAAGTTAGAAGGTTTTTCTTGGTAGAATCTAACCAGTCCAAGGAGAAAGATTTAACGTACTGACTGCACATTTCTCAGTGAAATGGCCCACAGGTGGCAAGCCTCACCATGGGATCAAAGTTAACAGCTTTATGGGGGCACCAGTTCTAAATAAGAGCAGACAACAAGGATTATCAGACAACTGAGAAACATCTCAGACATAGAAGATAGACACCAGAATAAATAAACAAAAGGCAATCTGGAGAAAACAGACTTCAGGGAGGGAAAAAAGCACATAAATATTTATTTCATTAATATATTCAGGGATAGAATGTGGATATAAAATAATAAACATACATAGAAAAACATATATTTCCCAAACGAGTGAAAACTATTTGTACATAAATGTTTATAGCAGCTTCTTTCAAAATTGGTCACTCTAGAAGTCACCAAGATGTTTCGTCAATAGGTAAATGAATGAACTATGGTACATCTGTACAATGGAACATTATTCAGTGATAAAAAGGAACAAGCTAACAAGCCACATGAAGGCATTGTAGAAACTTAAAAGCATACTGCTAAGTGAAAGAAGCCAATCTGAGAAGCCTATGTACTGTATGATTCCAATTACAGTCATGCATTGCTTACTGATAAGAATATGTTCTCAGAAATGCATCATTAAGCAATTTGTCATTGTGTGAACATCATAGGTATACTTGCACAAGCTAAGCTATGACATTACTAGACAATATAATCTTTTGGGGACCATGACTCCATATGCAATCCATCACTGACTATAGCACATGACTATATATGACATTCTGGAAAACACAAAATTAGGGAGACAGTTGATTTATGGTTGTCTAAATTACAGGGGGAGGAAAAGAGGGATGAATCAGTGGGGACAGGGGATTTTTAGGGCAGTAAAACTATTCTGTATATGATAACAGTAGACAGATGACCTTACACATACCTCAAAACCCATGGAATGTACAACATAGAGTGAACCCTAATATAGAATATAAACTTTAGTTAAACTGGGTGCCGTGGCACACACCTATAATCTCAGCAATTCAGGAGGCTGAAGCAGGAGGATGAGTTCAATGTCAGAGGTGGCCTGTGCAATCTGGTGAGACCTTGTCTAAAAACAAAAAAGTAAAAATAGAGCTGCGGTAGAGCTCAATGGTAACACGCTTGCCTAGCATGCAGGAGGCCCCAGGTTCAACCCTGAACACTGAAAAAATTACTTAATAACAATGTATCAGTATTCACTCATCAGATGTAACAAGTGGAGCATGCAAGATACAAAATGTTAACAGGGAAAATTGAGGAGGGTATAAGAAAGTCCCCTGTATTTTCTCCGACATTTTTTTTTATAAACTCAAAACTTCTATTAAAACAGTCTATTAACTAACACACAATAAAATAAAAACCAATAAAGAACTCTTTTTACAAAGCCTGCTAAATTAGAAGTGAAATTGCTACTCTTACATTTTAGGGGGAACTGTGAATTGAAAAGATCTTTTGGGAAATCATAAAATATGCATCTAGCTGGGCGTCATGGTATACCTGTAATCCGAGCAACTCAGGAGGCAGAGGCAGCAGGATTACAGGTTCAAGGCTACCTGAGAAATTTAGTGAGAGTCTGTCTCATGATAAAAATTAAAAAGGGGTAGGGGTGCAGCCCAGTTGTAGAGCACTTGCAAAGTATGTGCAAGTATCTGTTCAACTCCCAAGTACCATAAATAAATAAATATTTATTTATTTATGCAAATGTACAACTTTTCTTTCTTTCTTTCTTTCTTTTTCTTTTCTTTTTTTTTCTTTTTTTTTTTTTTGCCAAAAAGCAACAAAGCCCATATAATTTATTGGAAATCTCAAAGGCTCATTTCTAAAGTAAAGAACGTGGCTATGAAAATAGTACTAATCATCATTTTCTGGGAAATCAATCAGAGAGAGAAGCCCTAAAATATTTTCTTTATTTTTCTCCTTTTATTGGTAAATGATGGTGTGGTACAGAGTAATACAGCATTGGCTTTTTCCATTATGCAACTATTATATCACTTTTATGGGCTGGGATTTAACTCAGTTGGTAGAGCGCTGTGCTGCAGTCTCTTGAGGTCCCGAGTTCAATTCCCAGCACCGCAAAAATGGGAGCAGGACCTGGCAATCCACTCCCAAGGCAATCCCGAAACAGTCAGCCATTGAAAACCCTATGAGGGTCGCTATGAGTCAGATACCAACTCGATGGCACCTAACAACAACAACAACATATCACTTTTGGTTACACCAGTATCAACTTACAAGGTTAATGGAGCCTTATGACTAAATAATGGCCTACAGCCGTAGCACTGCGGCATCCGATCCCATCAGATCTCGGAAGCTAAGCAGGGTTGGGCCTGGTTTGTACTTGGATGGGAGACCACCTAGGAATGCCAGATACTGTAGGCTTGGGAGACTGACCAGGCAACCCACTCCCCAAAATAAATCTGCCATTGAAAACCCTATGAATAGCAGAGAACCACTGATAAAGTGTTTCACCTGTCGTATGTAGGGTCACTATGAGTCAGATACTGACTCAATGACACCTAACAACAACAACGACTAAATATATAGTAAAACTCAAATGCATATTTGGGTTATATTCCCCTATTTTTCCAATGTACTCATGAAGTTGCATTGTTTACATTGAGATTCTCCTCTTCCCCTTTGTCCCTCTACATTGATTCTCCTCCCTATCACACCTTCCACAATCTTTACCTCTGCTAGTTCCCTCCCTCCTTCTTCGTACTCTTCCTATTGTTCCTTCTTCACTAAGTTTAATTGTGCATTGTTTACATATCAACTTATGTATAGAATTTTTTCTTTGTTTAAGTAAGATTCCACTCCCATATGCGTGAGAACATATGGTACTTCTCTTTTTGAGCTTGTATTCATCTGCATAAGATGATGTTCTCCAGTTCCATCTATTTTGCTGCAAATGACATTATTTCATTTTTTATTGCTGTGTAGTTTTCCATTGTGTATATGTACCATAATTTTTTTATCCATTCTTCTGTTGATGAGCACCTTGTTTGGTTCCATATCCATGTAATTGTCAAAAGTGCTGCATTGAATATGGAGATGCAGGTGTCTTGGTAGTATGATGACTTGTCTCCCTTTGGGTATATTTCTAGTAGTGGTATAGCTGGGTTGTATGGCAGTTCTATTTTTAGTTTTCTGAGGTATCTCCATATTGATTTCCAAAGTAGTTGAACCAATTTACAGTCTCACCAACAGGGTAAGATGGTTCCTTTTTCTCCACAACCTCACCAGCATTTGTTATTTGTTTTGTTGATCTGGGTCATTCTTACTGGAGTTAGGTGCAATCTCAGAGTTGTTTTGAGTTGCATTTCCCTAATGGCTAGGGATACTGGAATTTAGCTCCGTTGGTAGAGCACCACTCTGCAGTCTCTGAGGTCTCAAGTTTGATTCCCCAGCACCGCAAAAATGGGGGAAGGATGTGGCAATCCACTCCTCAGGCAATCCCCAAACAATCAGCCATTGAAAAATCTTATTAGGGTATTATGAGTCGGACCCAACCCAACAGCACCTAACAACAACAACAAATGGCTAGGGATATTGAGCATTTTTTCATGTGCTTCATAGCTTTACAAACTTCTTCATTTGAGAACTGTCCAATTCCTTTTCCCACTTGTGTACTGGATTATTTGTTGTCTTGGGATTTGCTTTCTTGAGTTCTTTGTAAATTGTAGAAATTAGTCCTCTGTCAGATGTGTAGGATACAAAGGTTTTCTCTCAATCAGTAGGCTTTTCCTTAACCCTGTTGATAGTTTCCTTTGCTGTACAGAAGCTTTTTTTTAATTGGAAAATTTTAATATACACCTTAATGTGATTCATTCTGACATGCTTTTCATTGTGGCATTTCCATATATGCATTTTAATGTACATTATTCATATAGGTACCCCCTTACCCTCTTGACTGCTCCCCCCCATCTAAGTCTTCTCTATCATTTACTTGGTAATATTTTTCTATATGTCCTTGGGTTCCAGTTCTGTTTAAGATAGAAACTTTTCCTGTAGTGAACTTTGTTTTTATCTTGTCAGAACAATTGCATGCATTTTCTAGACCATTTATATTGACAACATTCTTAGCTTTTTTTCCCTTTTATTTTGATGTGACCTTTGAATAGGATTTTTCCTTCTTATAATTTTGATTCAGCTCCCACATATGAGTGAGACCATGTGGTGTTTCTCTTTCTGAGCTTGTGTTTGTTCACTTCAAATAATTTTCTCTAATTCCACCCATTTTGCTGCGAATGACCTTATTTCATTTTTCTTGATTGCTGAGTAGTATTCCATTGTGTATATGTACCATAGTTTTTTTATCCATTCTTCTGTACAGAAGCTTTTTAATTTCATGTAATCCCATTTGTCTATTCTTGTTGTGATTTCCTGAGCAACTAGAGTCTTATTAAGGAATGCTTTCCTATGCCTATGTGCTGGAGCATGTTTCCTATCTTTTCTTCTAGTAGTTTTAAGGTTTCTGGTTTTGTGTTGAGGTCTTTTATCCATTTCATATTAACTCTCATGCACACTGAGAGGTGTGGGTCTGTTTTCATTTTTCTGCAGGTGGAAATTCAAGTTTCCCAGCATCATTTGTTGAAGAGGCTATCTTTTTTCCAATTTGTATGCTTTGTTCCTTTGTCAAAGACCAGGTGGCTATAGATGCGTGGGTATATCTCTGGGTCTTCATTTCTGTTCCACTGGTCTTCAAGCCTATTTTGCGCCAGTACCAAGCTGTTTTTGTTACTATAGCCCTGTAGTGGGGCTGGGATTTAGCTCAGTTGGTAGAGTGCTGCGCTGCAGTCTCTGAGGTCCCAAGTTCAATTCCCAGCACCGCAAAGACAGGAGAAGGACCTGGTAATCCACACAAGTCCAAGGCAATCCTGAAACAGTCAGCCATTGAAAACCCTATGAGGGTTGCTATGAGTCGGATACCGACTCGACGGCACCTAACAACAACAACAACAAGCCCTGTAGTATAAAGTCAGGGATTGTGACCCTGTCTGTACTGGTTTTACATTTTAAGATTGTTTTGGCTATACATGGTCTTTTGTGTTTCCATATGAATCTGGATTTTTTTTTCTATGTCTGCAAAGTCTGGCATTGGAATTTCAATGAGGATTGCATTAAATATGTAAATTGCTTTTGGCAGTATGGCCAGTTTTACAATATTGATTCCCCCAATCCATGAGCAGGGGAGGTCCTTCCACTTTCTAGTATCCTCTGTGATTTCCTTCTTCAATGTTTTGAAGTTTTCCTTATAGAGATCTTCACAGTCTTTGGTTAGATTAATTCTTAGTACTTAAGTTTTTGGTGGGTTATTGTGAAAGGGATTGTTGCCTTAATTTCTTTCTCTTCCTACTCATAGTTGGTGTAAAGGAAGACTACCGATTTTTGAGTGTTAATTTTGTATCCTGCCACCTCTCTGAAGGAGTTAATTAGGTCTAAACATTTGTAGCTAGGGGTGCGGTCCAGTGGTAGAGCACTTGCAAAGTATATGCAAGTACCTGCTCAATCCCAAGTACTGCAAAACAATAACAACAAAACAAATCAAAAAGAATATGTATGCAAAAGTATAACTTTCAACTGAGCAATTTTACTTTTGGAAATCTACTCTAAGAAAAAAGTACAAGGTATGGTGGGAAGGAATTAATAACCATCAAGTGAAAAATTCAATCTCATTTAAATTATCTTGATGGCAAATGGTTAAATAAATTATGGTATATCATTAGATGAAATTAGGCTGCAATAAAAATTATAATTATTTAGTAACAGTATACAAAAATGTCCATGAGAATACTAATCTTAAAAGAATACAAAATTATATATACAATTACAATTGTGAAAAAATACCCTGCTGCCAAAAGCTGTAGGATTGCAGATGCCCTTTTTCTCTATTTTCCAAACTTTGTAAAATATTATATTTTCTTAAAACAGGGAAGGATTCAAAGTGATGAAGCAAATTGCATTTTTAAGATTAATATTCATATTGGATTTGGTGATGTCTTAATGATTTTTTAACCCTTTGGCAGATTTAAACCTTCATTAACACAAATGTGGGCTCTGGGAATCATAATTTTTCTATTTTATGATACAATGTGACTGATGTTTACTGATTATTTTTATAGTTGGTGTTATGGCTTGCTCAAGGATTAGTATGCTGGTTTAAAAATTTTAAGGACACTTGATATCCGAAAATTTTATACTCAGAACATTTCATAATGAATGTTCTCAGTGCCACCAACTACCAAAATCTCAGGTACTAATCTTAAGTGTGCTAAATGCTAACTGTAAAATTTTCAGTGCTTACCACTAAACTTCCCATTTTGAGGTGGATGCTACTGTAGACTCAGTAGTTTACAATTTAAAACTAAGTGGCTTTGATGTTAAATAAAAGTCATCTATTATAGCTATATCCATTTCAACAGGCCTCATGAATTTTTGTCATATTTCATCAATAGGCCCTAGAGCAAGGAAAATATTTTTGCAACTTCGTCTTTCAGCTAATTTCCCAGGTTCAGTTCATTCTAGAGGACAATCTACTGAATATTTATTTTGTTGGTAACAAGTAAATCCAAAGTAAGTTTCAACCTTTCTTGCTTTCTCATATTTATTGAGCAAACACAGTATATTACACATGGAAGATACACAAATGAAATATGTGGCCCCTACCTTCAGAAAGCTGAAAATGGAATGGGGCAGACAGGCGGTCACAGAGTATTGTGGTACAGGGGATCATGTGGTATGACAGGCTATAAATTAGCATAATGTGGAACAGCATGACAAGGGTGACAGGGAGCTGAATTTTGATTATGTTCAGTTTCAGATGACATTAGGACATTCAGGAATGAGGGTATCCTTGTAACAACTTGATGGAGAAGTCTGCAGAAAGGTCTAGGCTGGGAATAGAGACTTGAGTCATTAGTAAAGAGATAATGAGATTGCCTAGGAAAAAAGTGAGGAAAGAGAGAGAAAAAGGCACTAAGGATGGAATTCTGGTTAAGACATACAAACATAAGTAACACCATGTAAAGCACTTGGGAATAAAAGAGGAAAACTAGAAGAGAATAGTATCAAAATAGTATCAACAAAGGAAATGAAGTTTAAAGAATGAGGTAACAATCAACTATATCACAAGCTCAAATGAGTCAAGGAGGACAGGCTAGAGGGCTACACCTAATGTAGTAAGTTGAACAGGGTACTTTCACCATCCTCACAAGAAACCAATTTTTATTTTTAGGTACTAGTGGGTTGAATCCAGGGCCTTGCATATACTTGCAACCACTCTATCACTGAGTTCATCCCCTTTTTAATTTTTTTTTAATCCTGAGACATGGCCTTGCTAAGTTACATAGGCTGACTCTGGCCTTGAATTCAAGATCCTCCTTGCTCCCTGCCTCCTGAGTCACCGGGATTATAGGTGTACACCACTATGCCTTGTAGGAAGCCAAATCTTATGAGAGTGTATGAGGAATTAGTGACAAGGGGAGAGGCTATAAGTAAAAAAAAGCTGGGCTATGAGGGGAAGGCAAGCTGTGCAGGAGAGTTGGTGAAGAGTGTAGGGCTCAAAATAATAAAAGAGCTTCCTTTCTTTCTTTTTTCTTCCTTCTCCATCTCCTTTCTCTGTTTCTCTTTTTTCTCCTTGCTTCCCTTTCTCTCTCTTTCTTCTTTCCTTTTTTGTAGAAAGAATACTGGGATCAGGGTATAACTCAGTGTGGCAGAGTGCTTGCCTTGCAGGTAGGTGCAAGGCCCTAAATTTGGTCCTTATCACAGAAAGAAAAGACAGAGAGAGATTGGTTCCTCAGGCAGGCGTGGTGCCCCACACCTGTAATTCCAGTACTCGAGAGACTGAGGCAAGAGGATTAAGAGCTCAAAGTCAGGCTGGGCTACAAAATGAGACCCCTGTGTCAAGAACAAGAAAGAAAGGGAAATAAGGAAGGAAAGAAGGGAGGGAAAGAAAAAAGAAAAGTTTAGAGATGAACTAGTTTATAAGCTATAGGAAAGAATACATTTTAAAGGCTAAATGTTGGTAATAAAGCAGGAAGAAAGTATTACAAATGAATTCCTCACTGAGGGGTAAGAAGAAGTTAAGATCCAGGTCTTACTGCATAAAGGCCTCGGTTTCTCTGTGGAGAAAAGGGAAACTCGTTTTCAAAGAGCTGGAAAGGGGTGATGGAACAGGAGTGCTGAAGTAAGAGAAGAAAGGTTATGCAGGCTAATCTTTAGAGGTCATGGGAAAGGAGCTGCTTTTAGATCAGGTAGGATTTTAGGACAGGGTTCACAGCTTGGTTTTCACCTAGACTGTGAGAGACCATGAATATAGCTGTCCTACCCATTGCACTAATTGTATGAATTTCCCCAGCAAAAGTCAATCCCCTGGGTGCAAGAGCATAGAAGAGTAGATAGGCTGGAGGGTCAGGAATTGATGAAGGTGGGATGATGTGTTTTGAAAACACTGAGGACTTCAGGGTTTGTTTACTATGAAATATGGAGTGCTGCAGAAGAAGGTAAGGGTAGAAAGATAGGTCAATAGCAAGACTGATCCAATGGGAATAAATGCATAAGAGGTGACAGATACCTATAGGCATTCACGAGTAATAACTCAACCAAAGATAAGTTTAAGATAAAACAGGATGAGAGTGAGAGGGAAGCCTCAAGAGCCCAACTGGTGTATCTTCCTGCTGGTGAAGAGGACCACCAAAAGCCATTCTAATGGGAGTAGATTCTATATTTTCTTTCAAGACTACCAAAAGTGGATATTCTTCTGTCAAAGGTCAGGAAACATTTTCTGTAAATGGTGAGCCAGGAAACACAGTTGGATTAGATGTCACATTCAACCTACCATTGTAACTCAAAAGCAGCCATACACAATAGGCAAATGAATAAGATGACCATGTGCCAATAAAATTTCATCTTCAGCTGGGCACAGTGGCTCATGCCTATAATCCCAGAAATTTAGGAGGCAGAGGCAGGATGATTGCAGGTTCAAGGCCAGAGGCAGCCTGCATAGCTTGGCCAGACCCTACCTGAGGATTAAAAAATTGTAAAAGGGGCTGGGGAATACAGCTAAGTGGTAGAACGCTTGCAAAAATATGCATAATCCCTGGGCTTGGCACCCTAGTATTGAAAGAAAAAAAATTCATCTTCAAAATAAGGTGGTGGATTAGATTTGGTCCAAGATGAGTTTGTCATCCTCTGCCCTAGATCATTTTCTTTTAAAGGATTTGCTCTTTTTTATTGATTATAAGGATGCTTTATATACAGAGAACATTAATGCTTTGTCTATTACGTACACTGCCTTTTTTTTTCTTTTTGTTAATTTGGGAAAAATGTAAAAGTTTAAATAAATATATGTGCATATACTCAAAGCTATCAATTCTATTCCTTATTTTTGACTATATAATCATGGCTAAGGCGCTAGGAGTTAGCTCAGTTGGTATAGTACTGCTCTGTGCTCTCTGAGGGCCTGAGTTGGATCTCCAGAACTACAAAAAGGGGAGAAGGACATGGCAATCCACTCCCCAAGCAATATGGAAAATAATTAGCTATTGAAAACCCTATGAGGATTGGTATGAGTTAGATCAGACTCAATGGTACCTAACAACAACAACAATTATCATTTTGGTACCTTTAATTCACCTGGAAATTGTTCTAATTTAAAAAGTGAGATTGAAAACACTATCTGTTTTTTCCCACTTACTTAAAGCTCTCACTACATTTTTCCAATCTAGCTTAGTTTCTTTATGAAATATACCAATATTTTCAATTTTTTTTCATTGAATTATGGCTACTTATTTATTTATTAAAGTACGAGAGTGTTGAATCCAGGGCCTTGCATGTGGTAGCCAAGTGCCCCGCCACTGAGCTGCACCCCAGGGCCTTTTTCTGTTTTTATTGTTTTATTTTTGAGACAGGATCTTGCTAAACTGCATAGGCATCAGGTCTGAAACCTGCTATCTTCCTGCCTCTGCCTCTGGAATAGCTGGGTTTACAGGCATGTGCCCCAGTGCCCAGCATCATCTTTGTGTAAACATCATTGTGTACTTTTACAAACCCAGATGGTGTAGCTCCATCACTAAACATGGCCTCTTGATGAAGTCATGAGATGCAGTAAACACAGGATGTATGAGGCTGCTGCCAGCATAACATGGCGTACAGTTTTATAGTTAACTCTTTTTATTCATAAGAGAATGCTCTAAAATAACAATAACTATCTGGGTGTGGTGGTGCATGACTGTGATCCCAAGATCTGGGAGGCAGAGGTAGGAGGATCGTGAGTTTCTGCTCAGCCTGGGCCACATAGCAATATCTTGTCATTAGATAAATAAATAAATTTTTAAAAATACAAAAGAAAATAATTTAATTTTAAAAATAACAATAAAATTATAGTAAATATAGCCAGGCGAGGTGGCACACACCTGTAATCCCAGCAGCTTAGAAGGCGGAGGCGGGAGGATCACAAGTTCAAGACTAGAGGCAGTCTGTATAACTTAGTGAGACCCTGTTTCAAAACTGAAAAAATGGGCTAGGGGTGCTTCTCAGTGGTCCAGCACTTGCAAAGCATGCAAGCGCAAGGCCCTGGGTTCAACCTCCAGTACCATAAAAAAAATAAATAAATAAAATAAAATAAAATTTAAAAAAATTTAAAAATTAAAAAACTATATATATATATATATATATATATATATATATATATATATATATAGTAAATATATAAACCAGTTTACTATACATACATATATATATATATATATATATATATTGTTTTTTGGGCCTGGTTAGTACCTGGATGGGAGACCACCTGGGAACACCAGAAGCTGTAGGCTTGGGAGAAGGACCTGGCAACCCCCTCCCAAAAATCAATCTGCCATTGAAAACCTATGAACAGCAGAGAAGCACTGACAATAGTGTTTCCCTGTTGTACAGAGGGTCGCTATGAGTCGGATACTGACTCGACGGCACCTAACAACAACAACAACAACATATAAACCAGTAACTGTCATTGATTTTCATTATCAAGTATTATGTACTTTACAAAGTTGTGCACCTTATACTTTTACATGACTGGCAGTGCAGTACGTTTGTTTATATCAGCATAGTCACAGACAAGAGAGTAATGTGTTATAATGTTAAAATAGCTCTAATGTCACAAAGTGGTAAGAATTTTTCAGCTCCACTAAAATCATGAGACCACTGTCACATATGCCATCCACTGCTGAATGAAATATCGTGTGTGGCATGACTGTACTTGGTATTTGCTATGATCTGAATGCTTGTGTCAACCCAAAATTCATTGTTGGAAATCCTAAATCCCAAGGTGACAGTACTTGGGAAAGGGTGATTAAGTCATAAGTGGGATTAATGAATTTATAAAAGAGACGACAGAGAATTCTCCTATCCTTCTACTATGTAAGAAGATAGCTAGAAGGCACTATGAATACCAGGCACCTTGATTTAATATTTCCCATTCTCTGGAAATGGGAGAAATAAGTTGTTGGTTATAATAAGCTACTCTGTTTATAGTCTTTTTGCTTTAGCAGCCCAAATGAGCTAAAATGACATCTATATATTTTACTCCAAAATGTTTTATGATAACTAAAAGATCAGACTAAAAACTCATTGTATGTGGCCATGTAAACTAGTAATTATTTTTCTCTTTTAAATCACATAATCCCTAACAGCAAAGGTCCAATTCCTTAACATGACCCAGGAGATCCCAAAGATCTGGCCCTTGCCCACCTCTCCTCTCTCCACCTCCTAAAATCTGTTGGACCTGGCCTTCTTTCTCAGTTTTTACACATGTTAAGCACTTTCCCTCAGAGCCTTTGTACTCTCTGAAGTGTTCTTTCCAACACTCCACCAGCCTGTCTTGTTCTTTCTTTTCATCTCAACACAAACAGTACCGCCTCAAAAACTTCCTGAAATCTCCAAGACAAGTTGTGTACTCCCAGTTACTCTTTCCCTTTGTAATTCTTATTCCAATTACAAAAATCATCTAGTTATATAATCACAGAGTAGTGTGTTGGTGTCTTCTGTTTGAGTAGAAACTCACTGATGTTGATTGAATGAATAAAAAATTAAAACACGAGCATGACAAATATTACTAATGAGATAAAATTCTAACTTATTCTCCATAGATGTGAAATTTACGGCCACTCACACTGAACTGCATGTTTAATCTATTTGTGACAAAATTTTAAGATCTTTGCTTCATAATAATTTGATGCTACAACTAGATGCTACTAAATTTGCCTACCTATGTTAATTCCTTGTAAGCAGATAGTTCAACTGGTCACTTATGCTACTGAGAAAAGTATTTTTGAGACAGAGTCACATTACATAGTCTAAGCTGGCCTCAAGCTCTTTTGTTTGTTATTAAGTATTTTGGTTGTACATATTAAGGGGGTACAGAGTGATAATTCATTTCATATATAGACTGTGAAATTATCAAACCAGGATTGTTGATGCTTCCATCTCCTTAAACATTTACAAAATTTTTTGATTGATATGTAGAAATAATTGTACATATTTGAGTTATAATATGATTTTTAAAAATTACATACAGTATAGTGAGATTCATTATGGGAATTTCATGGAATTGCAACCTGTATTTTGCAATTGTTCGCACACTCTTTACCCCCATATGTTGCTCATTAACTCAGTCTTCTAGCCTCTGCCCTGCTGAGCACTGAGATTACAGATGTGCACCCCCAACAACCAGATTAGAAAAAAACACTTTTATAAAAAAATTTTAAATCTAATTTTCATGAATTCAAAACTAGCCTTTTCTTCTTTTATTTTGAATTGAATTTTTACTACTGTCAACACATTCATTGATGTATTTATCTGTTTAGTCATGAATTCAATTACATCCTTCTTGATTACCTTCTCAGCTTTAAACTCTAGTGATTACAAAATGAATTGCAAGTAGTCTTTGCCTTCTGAGAGTTTGGAGCCAAGTGAGATACATGTCAACCAGCTGTTGCAGCTAAGGAACAGTACAACACAAAAGTCAATACAGTGGGCTGCTTATCGTCTGAAGTGGTTAAAGAAGACTTTTTGGAAATGATGTACTTGAGATTTTACTATCCATATTTCAACCACCTATAAAGATGACTATTAGGCAAAATATCTTTAACATACATTAAAAGATATTAAAGCCCATTTACTTATAACTTCTTATCAAAGTCACTTTTCACATTTGTAAATAGCACCTTTATCCATTTGATCAACTATCTTTAAGAGCTAGATTTCATTCCGCTGCAGCGTGACAGAGATTGGCTAGAGACTCATAAATCTATTTCCTCTGCCTGGGAACAGGAACAATTTTTTCCTAGTTCTCATGACGGAATATACCTGATATGATGGTAAAGACCATTTCTTCTTTCCATAGCAATCTTAGAGTTCAGAATTAAAAGATGGCAGTAGACCAAGATGAATGGGACTGGACCCCTAAGCAACTGTAAGAAGAGGAAGGCATCTTACCATGTCAAACTGCAATGTAATTAATTAGGCCACTGGAATTTTGAAGATATGTATTACAGCAGTCAGCTTATTCTGAATTGCCCCACTGTAAGGATGGTAGGTAGTCAATCAGAATTTTAGGGAACGTAATGATGGCAGATAGTCTCTTTTTAAATATCTATCCCCCCCCCTTTTTTTTTTTTTGCTAATAGGATTCTGATTTTGCTTAGGATGCTGGTGCACAACAGTTCCAGGTGAAGGATTCTGATTGGTCTAAACTCCTCATGAAAATTATGTCCCCATCTTTCTAGCCTCCCCTTCAGTGAGAGGTGGCCATGTATCTCAGTTCCAACTAAGGAGACCTAATGGGAAGTCTGTGGCAGGGATTTCTGGGAAATGTTTTCCTTCCCTGACAAAAGGAGACCCGCACAATGGGCACCATCCCTTCCTCACCCTCCCCACCTTTAAATAGTAACCTACATAGCTGCAACCTACGTTGTGAACTAACAAAATAAATGCATTCTAAACTAATATCACATATCCACTAATGCCATAAATTCGTGGACTGACATGGAATGTGTGTGAAAGGAACACACTACCACATCTAAATACACAAAAAGTTAATTTTAATAAACACTGAAATGACAAAAAGAATCCTTAATGGAGCCAGGCAGGGTGGCACACACCTGTAATCCCAGCGACTGGGGAGGCAGAGGCAGGAGGATTGAAAGTTTGAGACCAGAGGTAGTCTGTGTAATTTAGTGAGACCTTTTCTCAAAAAGTAAAACAATGGGCTGGGGGTGAAGCTCAGTAGTATAGCACTTGCAAAGCATAGCATGCAAGGGTGAGAACCCCCAGTACTGAAAAAAGAAAGAAAAAGAATCCTTAATGGACCCAAGGTGACTCAGTTTAAAATACAAAGGCTTGTTAAACTGGCTGCAGTGGTTCACCCTATAATCCCAGCAATTCAGGAGACTGAGGTAGGAGAATCACAAGTTCAAGGCCAGAGGCAGCCTGTACAATTTAGTGAGACTCTGACTCAAAATAAAAGATAAATTGGCTGGGGATGCAGCTTACTGGTACAGTGCTTGCAAAGTATTGTGAGACTATAGTTCCAGCCCCCCAGTACTGCAAAAATACATAAATAAAAGGCCTGCTAATTTAACACCAGTCTTTCAACTTTTGTCATCATCTATTGAATCCAACATTTATCTCTCATGGTTTCTCAATTTGCTTTATTTAAATCAGGGTAATGTACTGGCTAAGAGTTTAGGCTTTGGATTCAAATCCCAGCTCTGGCACTTACTTATATAGTATTAAACTTCTATTGTCTTATTGCTATACTGGAGATAAGCATAGCATATACTTCTAAGGACAGAAATGACAAAATCAATAACAAGGTTCTTAGTAGAGTACTTGACACATTTTGTTGTTAGGTGCCCTGGAGTCAGCTCCGACTCATAGCAACTCTACATGCAACAGAATGAAATACTACCCAGCGCTGTGCCATGCCTGACACTATGTCAGTACCTCTCTGCTACTCATGGGGTTTTTGATGACACATTGTTTTGGGACTGGGCTGCCAGGTACTTCTCCCAAGCCTACAGCACCCAGTATTTCCAGGCAGTCTCCCATCCAAGAACTAACAAGGCCCAGCCCTGTTTAGCTTCTGAGATCTGATAAGATTAGACACCAGGCTAGCATGGCTGTACAATGCTTGGCATATAATACTTAATAAATATAGGCTTTTATATTTATTACTTCCAAATTTTCAGTCTACAGCTTCAAGCAGGGAAATAGTTCATTCTCTGTGAGGGGTTCTTGCTTCCTACGTGTGCAGGTATGCTTTATGTCCCAGGCCTCCTGGCGAGTAAAGTGAAGAATAATTAAGGTTCCCTGACAGCCTTTGGCTGCCTGAGTTTTAAGCAGGGTTAAAATAACATCATGGCTAAGTTGTTTTAAGTAAAGGATTAGTCAACGGCTAAGAGTCAAGGGTGGGATTGAGAAAGGACACTCCAAGAGTGCGGTGTGTGCCCTCTCTTGTGCCTGTGAACTCTGACACCTTGAGCTTGAGGACTCTAGGGCCTCCCTCCAGACAAGATGACAAAGGGACAAAAGCCAAGTAATAACCACAGATGATAATCCTAACAGCAATGCTGAGTGAGACTTCCCTCCTATCACTCTATTCACCTTCCCTAGGCTTCTCCAAAATGGATTATTCACTTTACAAGCATATGGCCCTTTTGTTTGCCTCTACATCTCTGATCACATGATTCTTTCACAATCCCCAAAACATCAGACTATGTGTGTGTCAAGACCCTGTTCATTTCTGAGTCAAGTGTAAATGTCTCTTTTTTTCAAGATCACATCTCTAGTTTTCCCACTCAAATAGTCTCCCTGACTTTTCTAAATCCTTATTGACTTTTTTCATTCTAAAAACATTCTTAGTGCACCTAAGATGACTTTGGAATTATTCCATGTGTTGAGGAGACATGGTCTGGACTTTTTGGGAATAGTTTAGTGGTTATAATAAATTGAATTTGTTTTAAATTTTTCTCTTCTCAAATAGGATGTGCACTGGATTTCAGTAAGAGACACACACCATGTAAGATAATAGTAAAAGAGAGGTCAGATTCAAGAGATAGAGGAAATCACATTTACTAACCAATAAATAGTTCAGCATCAACTTTAGCTCTAAACTTCCTAGGGAGAATGGGCAAAAGGGAGCAACCAATGGTCACCAAAGAAGAGGATGCACACCAGCTCTTCAGAACAAATAAAATGTATTCTTCATCCTGGAGTATCATATAGTCTCCCACTTAGCATATTACAGAGGTTTCAAATGATTACATTACTGAGACTCTAGCCATGAGGAGAGCCAGGCTTCAGAAGATGCTGACCTCCAAGGTGCTCCCCTGTGACAAAAGAAAGGTCTGGCTGGACCATAAGGAGACCAATGAAATTGACTGTGCCAACACATTTGCAAGATGATCAAAGATGAGCTGACTGTCTACAAGCCTATGACTATACAATTCAGGGCTTCATGACAGAATAACACATTGGCTTTTCGGAAGGGCAGGTATATGGGTGTTGGCTGTTGTTGTTGTTAGGTGTCGTCGAGTTGGTATCCGACTCACAGCGACCCTCATAGGGTTTTCAATGGCTGACTGTTTTGGGATTGCCTTGGGAGTGGATTGCCAGGCCCTTCTCCCATTTTGCGGTGCTGGTAATTGAACTCGGGACCTCAGAGACTGCAGCGCAGCACTCTACCAACTGAGCTAAATCCCAGCCCATATGGGTGTAAGTAAGCAAAAGAGTACTGCCAACACTCAAATGCCTGAGAAGTTAACCTGAGTGAAAAGGATGGAAAAGCTGCACCAGCTGCTCACAAGTGGCAGCCTAAGAAGACTGGGCACTACATGTATCACAGTCAAGGGGGACATGATCAAAAACAAGCAGATTCTCATGGAACACATCTACAAGATGAAGGCAGACAATGCCTATAAGAAGTTCCAGGCAGTTGGGCACTATGGCACATGCCTGTAATCCCAGAAATTCAGGAGGCTGAGGCAGGAGTATCATGAGTCCAAGGCCAGGGGAAGCCTGCCCAACTTAGTAAGATCTTGTGGCAAAATAAATAAATAAATTAAAATGGACTGGGATTGCTGTTCAGTGGTAGAGTACTTCCTTAGCATGTGTGAGGTCCTAGGTTCAACTACTCAGTACTGAAAAGAAGAAGGAGACGGAGCTGGGAGAGAGGGGAAGGAAGAGGGACAGGAAGAGGGAGAGGGAGGAGAAGGAGAAGAAGGAGAAGGAGGAGAAGCAACTGCTTTCAGGTGACCAGGCTCACAGATACATCTGAGAATAAGGAAGCTAGTAAACTCCATGAGGAATGGCTCCAGGCTGAGGAGAAAGACAGCATCAAAACTTTGTCCAGAGAGGAATAAGACAAGAAATAGTCTCCCCCTTGTCTGTACTTAGTGGCCTCAGTAATTATATAGATCAATCATTCAATAAAACAATTATTCAATATTGGACATTATATTGTCATTATCAAACAAATTTTGCCTACCAAAACAAGCAAAGCCTGCTAAATCAGAGGCCTATACAATATGTCACAGGATACTAATTTGTTGCTCTTGTTAGGTGCTATTGTTAGGTGCCTTTGATTGTCTGACTCATAGCAGCCCTCATAAGGTTTTCAATGGCTGATTGCTTAGGAATGTTTTGGGAGTAGTTTGCCAGATCATTTTCTTGTTTTTGTGGTGCTGGGGATCAAATCCAGGACCTCAGAGAGTGCACAGCAGCACTCTACTAACTGAGCAAAACCCTAGCCCGAGGGTTTTAGTTCACTAAATTTAGTTCACTAAATTTCAAACACCATCAATGTAAGTATTATATTTGTTAGTAACAACAAAAACAACAATACTATATGGGATGGCAATTTACCAGAACACTGTTCTAGAACTCTTTTTCAGAATTAAATAGCCAAAATAGTGTGCAAGGATTTAAATTAATGTCAATCACACATCTCACAGAGATTAAATGTAGTTTCTGTGTCAAATAATAAAGATATGTTTATATCTCCCTGTATTAGACATTACGTTGTCATTAGTAAACAATTCTCTCCCACTTAAACTGGGTTTGGTGTGAGTTCATGTAACAGAAAATCACTCACTATCTGTGTTCAGTTTGAAGATAGTATACTCAGCAGCAGTCTGGGGCTAAAGGTATAGCAGTGAAGATGTGGCTACCCACAGTTCTAATTTCTTTAAAGAACATTAGTTCCACTCTTTCAACTACACATTTTTATTTGAATGTTTTCCAACTGACTCAACCTCAACCTAAAAACAAATATATCATCTGTCGCCCAGAAACATCAACTTGTCTCCTTTATTTCTGTTAATGGCAACATCTTTCTCCCACGTAATTGGGCTTGAACACTTGGAGTTGTCAGTCTCTGATTCCACTCCTTAGACTCCAAATTTCAACGTGCAATCGGCTTCCTCTTTTCCTTTCAGTTTTGAGTCTCTTTCTTTCTCTTTTATTTCTAACACTAGTATTCACATCCATGTTACCCAAGCCCATATTTATGCAATTGCTTAAGAGTCATTGTCAAAAACACAATGCTGTCACAAAGGGTGAAGTCTAAGAAAAGTTGGCTTAGGAGGTGGGGCTGGATCTAAGTCTTGAAGAATTGAATTTGGATCAGTAGAGAAGAAGTAAGAGAGAAGTTTGTCACTGTGGAACACTGAAAGTGAATGATATAAGGACAGTGGGTGGAGCAGTATGAAAGGAGGCAATAAGAGGCTGATAGGGAGTAAGAAGTTAGGTTGAGACCATGTCAGGCTTTGAGGTTCAGCCTACATTTAGTGAGTAACAAGGGCCAGCTGAAAGTTCCTGAAGAATGTGACACTTTGTCACTTACTGTTGTCTTACTGTCATCATTTAACAACTCCGTACATATTCTTATGATATCACTCATTTTGTCTGACAGAATTTTCCACATTTACTTTGATGGTACACATGTAAGCATACACCTTAGCTTCCCAATGAAAATGTAAGTCCATCATCTTTCTTTTTGATCCCTATTAGGAGCCTGCAGCCGTAGCACTGTGGCATCTGATCCTGTCAGATCTTGGAAGCTAAGGAGGGTTGGGACTGGTTAGTACTTGGATGGGAGATGGTCTAGGAAAGCCAGATACTATAAGTTTAGGAGAAGGACTCAGCAACCCACTCCCAAAAATCAATCCACCATTGAAAACCATATAAATAGCAGAGAAGCACTGATAAAGTGTTTCACCTGTTGTATGTAGGGTCGCTATAAGTCGGATACCAACTCGATGGCACTCAACAACAACAACAACAACAACAACAACAACAACAACAACAACAACAACATAGTGCTTAGCGCCTAGAAGCACTTAAATATATCACAGAATTTGAGAAGGGAACCTTCTATGTCACTGATTGCCAATTTCCACCCAGGAGGGGAATCCATTCAACACTCCGCATAGCCCACCTTCCAGCCTCTGCCGAAATTCTAGTGACACTTTTCAGCTACTTCACAAGACAGCCTTTTCCATTGCTGAACAGTACTACATAATAGAAAGTTTTTCATCTATCTCTAAAACACAGCTAAATGAAAATGCAAAGTACCAAACAGTATGTTTCCTTAAATGCAAGTACCTGCACAGGATATTTCATGAAGGATATACCAAAAGCTGGAGTTTTCTATGTAAGGGGGTTTAAGTGCCTGTAAGACAAGGGTATAAGAAGGCCTAATTTTCATTATGAGAATCTTTGGTGTATTTAATAATAAAGTAAAATATGTGTTAAGTTCTTTATTGTTATCTGTTTAAATCTTTTGCTGTGAGACTTTCATCTTGATTCTATTTCTGATCTCTAGATCTGCCCACTGTAACTCAAATATGCTGATTGACCAATTGGTCAACATTTTAATGAACTGTGGCTAAGAGTCATATGAGCATGCACATACAACTGAGGTTTATTAAAGCCCCTAAGAGCAATGTATTATTGGTCAGGAGGGAAGGGATGGGGGAGGAGGGTCAAGAGAGGGTAAGGGAGAAGATAATGTGAGCCATGAACAATGAAATGTATGTATGGAAGTGTCACAATGAGACCCATTAAGTTGTACAGTAAAAATTACTAATAAAAAAGTTAAAAGAAAAAAAGCAACATATTTGGACTGGGGGTATAACTCATTGGTAGAGTGCCTAGCATACATGAGGCCCTGGGTTGGATGCCCAGCACCAGACTTAAAAAAAATAATATATGAGATAAAAAATTATCCCAATATGCTTTAATATACTTAAACAATCTTTTTTAAACAGATACACTATTGCTAAATCAGTTGTCTTAATTGTCTTAGCTTTCTCCATAGGACTTTTATTATATTTTTATTCTCACTAGCACAAGACACTTGCTGCCTAAAGCAGCACATTGTTGTCCCCAATACTACACAAAAAGCCTTGTGACATTCTTGACATCTGTTGTTGTTAGGTGCCATCAAGTCAGTATGCGACTCATAGCAACCCTATGTACAATAGATGAAACACTATTGTCGTGCCTCTCTGCTCTTCATAGGGTTTTCAATGGCTGTTATTTTTCTTGGGAGTGGGTTGCCGGGTCCTTCTCCTAAGCCTACAGCACCTACGTGGTCTCCCATCTAAATACTAACCAGTTCCGACCCTGCTTATCTTCAGCAATCTGACAGGATTGACACCAAAATGGTTCAGCTGCAGGCCTTGACATCTGTTGTTGTTGGGTGCCGTTGAGTCGGTATCCGACTCATAGAGACCCTCATAGGGTTTTCAATGGCTGGCTGTTTTGGAATTGCCTTAGGAGTGGATTGCCAGATCCTTCTCCCATTTTTTTGCAGTGCTGGGAATCAAACTTGGGACCTCAGAGACTGCAGCGCAGCACTCTACCAACTGAGCTAAATCCCAGCCCGCTTGACATCTGTAGGCCCATCTTATTACAAAAGGCCATAAGGTATGATTTAGTAGCTTTAAGGATATATATTAATAGTTTTCAGAATTAGGCATAATCCCTAAATTACAAAACAACCTTGGGAAGAAGGCCCATTTCTAAATATTATGAAAAATTGATAGAATGAATAAAGATATCTTCCCTCACAAGTATGAATAGGCATTTATATTAGAAATCAAATGACCTGTGCTCTAATCCTGGCCCTTTAAGCATTTTGGGGCCTGCAATTTCTCCTCTATTAGTAAAATATGCATGGATATTAGACAATTTTGGAGAGCACGCCCAAATCCAATTTCTTTGTTTGTTGATGACATCTTCACCCCAGAAGGTACTCAGGTATTATAGTATACACAGTTAGAATTTGTAACTACTCACTCAAGGAAAAGTATCCCTTTTTCCAGAGGTCATGACAAGGTTTCCTTCGTGCTAGAATCATTCCTGGCTCTAGGCATTCTTATCTCTTATCAACCTGAACAACTTATACAGAGATCTTCATAAGCTTGTTTGTGTTTTCAGATATGACCAATCTCCCATTTGAACTATAAGATGCTGACATCATGAAACTTGTCCCCATACTCATCTGAATTTGTAGAAGTTATAACGGATTTCAAGCAATAATGACTATGATTACCACCTACAGTGCACACTGTAATTTATAATTGGCTCAGAAAGTCCCATTAATAAAATTCAGCTAAATTCCATAAGCTCTTCCTTAGTGTCTGTGAGGCCCAAAGCAATGTTCCAGGAGCTGGGAAAGACTTTGCCTTTTTCTGCACAGTACAAGGACAGGCAATATGAAATATCTATGACTAAAAGGGCTGCTTCAGGTTACACTGTGTTCATCAAGCACCTGTTTGCCCCTATCAATTCTACCACAATTATTATATTCCCACCTTGCATCTAGAAAACTTTCCTGTAATTCATACCTTTAGTTCTAGTTCTCAATAAAACCAGAAGCAACTGAATTGTGTGTGTGTGTTGGGGGGGGGGGGACCTCTGAAATCCAGGCTGCCAGTGTGATTCTTTTATAAGATATTCCCATATCTGCACTGGGAATACTAGGAAATCTCATTTTACCCTTCTATCGTCCCTCAGTTTCTCAATTTGTATGGTGAGCCAAGATTTCCACATTCAGGTTTTTATCTACTAGGCTCAGGGAGCCATGTCCTCCTTTGTCATTTCTACATTCCTAAAGGACAGAAAGCAATAGCAAAAAAAAAAAAAAAAAAAAGGAATTCCTGCAAATACCTTCCCTTATCACACTCCATGATTGGATGGGGTAATAAGGCAGTCAAGCAAGTGCTTCTTGCAGTCATTTCTTGTACCAACAGGTCTTTCCTGGACCTCCACATCTTTGCTGAGATCTGAAGAATCAAAATGCAGTAAAGACCTTGTCCCTTCTCTCTGAAACCTTGTGATTTCAGGGGAGATCGGGCTTACCTTAAAACTCAATGGAGAACAACTAAATGTCAAATTATCTGACACTGACAATAAGAGAATAAATCAACACAATCTTAACTGTAAGAAATCTGCCTGGCGAGGTGGTGCACGTCTGTAATCCCAACAGCTCTGGAGGTGGACGTGGGAAGATCGCAAATTGGAGACTAGAGGCAGTCTGCATAATTTAGCGATACCCTGTCTCAAAAAGTTAAAAAATAAAATGGGCTGGGGGTGCAGCTCAATGGTCTAGCACTTGCAAAGCATGCAGGCGCGAGGCCCTGGGTTCAACTCCCAGTACCACAACAAAACAAAACAAAACAACAACAACAACAACAACAAAAACTATAAGAAATCTAAAGGATATCCAACCCAACCTTTCCCTCAAGCAGAAATCTTCCAACATCCTTGTCAGGATCATTAAACTTCTGACTAAAAGTGAAACTCACATCTCAAAAAGAAATCCATTTACATTTTCAGTCTCTTATCGCTAGAATATTTTATCCTGATTTGAACCCAAACTCTCATCTATTATTCTGTATGGTAATGATTTTCAAAACTTTATTTTTTAAGCAATGCAATATGTCTTCAAAAAAATATTAGGCTCAAACCCAATAAAGAACATAGTTAAAAGTAGAACTCTTCTGTTGGCAGCTGCAGGGGGTACCCAGCATGTCTTCAAATCCCCTCTTCTTTAGCCCCCTGCAGCCTAAGGCTCACCACAAAGTCCCTGTAGCTCTGTACAACACAATTTGAAAACCACTGCTTTAAAGGTAATTAGAGTAAATCTAATTCCAGCTGCACATGTCAGCCCTTGAAGACAGCTGTCTTGTCTCTTTCAAAATATCATCTGGATTAAACCTGCCCATTTCAAGTGATCTATTTCCTTTATGCTATTTTCCCTTCATATCTCCCCTATCCTAATTATTCTCCTCCCTCTGCCCCCTCAAAATGTCAAAACTATATCTGAATACAATTCTTTAGATATTATGTCCAGCTGAGGATATAGCCTCTCTATCTGGACGCCTGAACTAGTGAAGATAGATAGCAAATGAAGAAGGTCTTGAGCTGGACCTTGGGAAGCATAGGATTTAGATAGTTGGAGAGTAAAAAAGAAAATTCAAGGCTGGGAAACTAGTATGAACAAAGATACAGAAATTAAAATAAGGCCTCCTAACATACTTTGATAACTTTTCTTCCAGACTCTTACAGGTTCTTTTCCACTCGGACAGTTGCTCACTTTCTCATTTATTTCTCAGAAGAAAATTAAGTGAGATCTTATCTCCATGAATGTACACTTTTATTGTGTTGGGACCAAATTAGTGACTTGATCTGATCAGTACTGAAACTGGGTCATTTCAATATTCTAGGCATTGCCACAGGGGAAAGACTACTTGATGAAGATGTTTGATAAGTGTGAAAAAAAGAACTGTGTTATCTTCTAATGAGTCAACATCTTGACAATAAGATTTGTATTGAAGCACATCCCTGGGGATTTTCAAATTTAAGGCAAACCAAAGAACACCTTGTCTGCACAAAAGTATCTTCTCTTTACAATTATCAAACCACGGGTAATATATCCCCCAAATGAACTACAAAACAAAACAAAACAAAACTGTTTTCATATACATGAGTGCTAATCCACCAAGGCAACATATCTTGGGAAAACAAATATTAAGGGATCAATTTTTTTAGGTCCATCACAACCCATTTTCTTATACCACTTGATTTTACCAATCATAGATAAGAATGCAAGCCTGTCACTTTTTCATATAATTTGGCTTTTCATTTAAGAAGATTTTAAAAACAGAATATTTCACTATATACTTTCTTCTCTTAAGATGTATTTTTAGGGATCACATGACTAACTAGTAAGTTACATTACAGGAATGGTAATTTCATAGGCACAGCACTCCCAAACTTGAAGAAACTGATCTTGCCTTAAAATTTAATGTTATGAAGCTAAAGATTTTAAGACATTTAAAAAAACGATCTTTCTAGCATTCAAGGTAATTGATTCAGACATTTTATTTCCATTATTTTCTCTTTTTCCTTCATCTCAAAAGGAGATAATCTGAATTGCTCTAATCTGAAAAACAACAATAAGTGTAGCAAATACTTGACAATGAAGATGAAAAGCCTCTAAAAATCTGTTACCTTAGTAACAGCAAGAATGTGGAAGAATAAGAATACACTGTCAGGACATCATTTCAGATTCCACAGATTTGAGGCCTAAATACAGTCAGCTTTCATTAGCTTTTTGTTTTTCCCAGCAGGTCCTTGGACTTTGAAACAAAACCTGAATGACAGCTATGAGCAATTCCAGCCTGGCTCCTGATTAGCTATGCCAAACAAAACAACTCTCTGCAGTGTAAACTTTCCAGGCATCTGCAACCAGGCCTCTGCAGAGACTATAATTCCTCAGTGAGATTTGAAGGAGAGTCAGAGGTTGGGGGGTGAAGGATGACTAGAGGGGGAGGGGAAGAAAAGGATAAGACCTTCCCCTCTAACTCAAACTAGTTCCCTGAACTAGTCTCTGGTTAAAGCAGTGGTGGAAATAAAGCAGAACTTGTCTCCAACTTGCTGTAGTTTCTAAATCCACCCTGTTTTACTATTTAAACACTCAGTTCTCTAAATCTGAAATTCTATTTCAATTGACATTCATGATATCCATAACCCCCGTGCAACTAAACCACCCGTGCATTTAAGCCAGATAAGCAATTCTAAGGCCTTATTACATCAGATAGAGCAAATAGTTGATTAAAGATATCCAAGAGAAGAGAAGCAACAACATATAGATGGAAAGTGTTCTAAATGCACGTAAACTAAGATTTTGTGCCATTTCTTCTCATTCACTTTTGCTAGATGTGGACTTAAAATTAATTACACCAAATGACACTGAACAATGCCATGTGGTCCCATCTGCTACATAATTAGATCCCTCAGGAACTACTATTAAGCTTCCTTCTTAGGATCAGGCTCCTTGATTCTTACCTAAAGAACATACCTTTATCTATACAAAAGACTTAGAAATTAGACCTCTAACTAGTCAATTCTGATCAAATGTTTGATTTTAAAGTTTTAAGTGGTTTTTAAAAAAGAGCAGAAAATTCTGTACTGGAGTGTTATATGGTAATTCAACTATAAGGTGATAAGTTAAACTAAAAGATTAAGTTAAAATCTGCCAACAATCCTATGACTTCAGAAGAATAGTTATTTTTTATATTTATTGGCCACACAGCTAGATTACAGCATTAATGTTAGCTCTTGTTTTCTGAAAAGTGGCATTAACTATACTCTGGTCACTACTGCTTCTTAGATAACTTACAAAAACTGATGGTTGACTTACTTGGAATGCTAGGCAAACAAGATTCTCTACTTCTAGTCAATAACCACTTTTCTAAAAAAACAATTAGGTAGCATTTAAGGTAAGGAAAATAGCTCAAACTTCCTAAAATGTAATTTGCAGATACATGGCAACAGATATCACAGAAACTTACTGTTTATATAGCTATATCATAAAAGTCTTTCTTAGCTTTAGGACATTAAGTTTAAATCATTAAAGGTTAAAATGGAAAATTCAAGTTCAGACATAAAGAGAAGATTCATCAAAAATTACAATCAGGGACCTATTAATTTTGGAAACTGAAGATATGGAAAATTTCAATGTTTAACACAGGTAATACCAAACTAGAAGGTACATTCCCAAACATTTTATTTGATGTGTATATAAAACCATCACTCCATTAAACTATAGAAAGTATCTTTAAGATATTTTTATAATTGATGAAGATAATAGTGACCTCAGAACAATAGAAAGCCTCTCAATATGAATCTATGCTTGCAATCCCAAACTAAACCTGCTGATTCAGCACAAAGTCATCAACAGAATTCTTATCTGTAAAAGGAACAATCCATTGTCTGTCTGAAACAAAGGCAGTGCACAGGAAATCAGCCAAATCTGGGCCAGATGGTCACTGATTCAAGTTTCATTCTCCCCAGCCCCCACTGGCCCTGGCACTCCAAAAATAGACTTGCATAGTATTTTCAGTTCCAGGTAATAACCCTGAGTGTGAGGCAAAAACATTTTACAATTACCTATACCCTCAGTACCATCTACCTTGTTAAAACAATGTCCTTATAAAAAGTTAAGTGTGGAAATTGCTATGCAGCAGTTATTGAAGAGAAAATGCTTCTAAAAACCTACTCTCTGTGTCTTAGGCATGGTATGAAGTTTTACCAGAGGGAATGATTAAAACTATTCATGTTACTTTGTTCTCATCTATTGTTTTTGTCAAATCATGACACAAAATATAAATGAACCCAGAGAAAACTGGTTCATAGTCATTTTCTACACGTTGATATCACCTTGCAAAGGGGTTCCTGGTTTGTAACCAAGAAACACTTTACAATTACCAATGTCAAGTAACCAACAAAAATAATTGTAATAAATGCTAATACCAACTTTCAAAAATGGTACTAAGAAACATAAAAAGTTGATTACAAAATATGTGTCTTAGACTAACTAGGCTTTGATCCAAAAAATGAAGTAGAACATTTTCTTTGCCTAAAAATAAATGCAACTGTTTGAGAAAGTAAATGTGATAGCACAGTATAGTATTTTTAAAAAGTATTTACATACTGTACCTGGAATAAGAGAAACTCCTCCATGCAAGTCCTCTACAAGTCCTGTCATTCAAATAGAGAAAGACTGGTTTTCAGAGTTCACTTTCTTCAAGGCTCAGGAGTTTAGAGGAAGGGGAGAAAAGCTGGAGCAAAAAAAAGATTTGGGTTTGAAGGGATTGGTATGCCTAAGAATGGTACTGATTTTCCTGATCTCAAGGAAAACAATGTATTTCCCTGTAATTACACAAAAAATAGAAGAAAAATAATCACTTATTTTGAATGTAAAACTGTGTCTGACCTCATCTCATAGAATCTGTAAATTAGAATACTGCAAAAATGCACATTTCAAACCCCTACTGATTGCTGTGATTTAGCTCAGTTGGTAGAGCGCTGCTCTGCAGTCTCTGAGGTCCTGAGTTCAATTCCCAGCACCACAAAATGGGAGAAGGACGTAGCAACCTACTCCCAAGGCAAGCCCAAAACAGTCAGCCATAGAAAACCCTATGAGAGTCGCTATGAGTCAGACTCAACTCAACGGCACCCAACAACAACAACAACTGATTTCTGTAAAACTCAGTTTTAAATTCAAAACTGTAACTATTAGAGAGAAATATACAGAATTATGTATTAAAAATGCAAGTGCTCAAAGGAAATTTGTATATTAAATAGTGGCAGAAATAAAAATTCAAGAACTCCCAAAAATATTTTTTTAAAAAATCTGCTCCTTTACTTTTCTAACTGTGAAAAAGCAAAGATATTTAAAATAAGCAAATATCTTTTCTTTGAAGGGAACCCTTGACTCTATAGGAGTTTCTTGGAAAATATTTACATTTATGTGGGCTAAGTAAATTTTATCAATCAACAAATAGCAATCCCTTTAGTAAATGTTATCATCCTTTTTATAATTACTTTGGAAATGTCATTGCAGGAGTACATTTTATTTGCATGCTACAGTGTCACACTTCCAAAATTTACATATAGAAAGGTTAAGGCCGATCAAAGAGATTTTTGGTCTATTTGTTTGTTTTTTTTTAAGTCAAGATAATCACAGTTGGTAACTGCAATGACTAAACACAAAAATGACTTTAAAATATGCAATCAACAGTAACTCTGAAAAATGGTCTGTTTTATTGTAGGGAAGTAGAAAAGGCTGTTAAAGGCAACAGAAGGTAACCTTCCTTCAGAGGACATTTATGGTAGATTACACAATGCCAACAGTGACTATAAAATAAAGCAAAATTACAGAGCTTTCAATCTTCACCTCCTATCTTAAGAGAATAGTGATCAGTGGAAACTTTCTCCAAAACGGGTTATCAAAAATTATTGCTGGAAGTTGATTTATAATTATAGTAGCAGACTAAGTTTTAATTAGATGTTAAAAATTTGGTCTAAATATACACAAAACATGTAAATATGTGTATGTATAATACATTGCTGTGTGCTTATGCTAACTTTCATAGTTTTTTTAAACATCTCAGATTTAATCATTTGAAATGTACTACAATCTGATTTCTAATTGAATACTACTGCTTTCCTTTACACAGTACTGTAAAATAATACTCAGCATAATAGTGGAAATTATTTAACTATTGTTATATGTGCTTTTACAGCATGTAAGTTAATATTCATTCCATGGAATTATAAAATCAGACAAACTACTAATGAGAAAAGAATCGATACTCCATTAAGAACACTTAAAATGGGGCAGTTGAGTATCGGCTGTTTAATAAAGTTTTTTTTTTCTTTAGTGTAAAACAGGGATTTCAGTATTCATGAAAAAAAAAAGAAGAAAATGACTATTCACGTTAAAATCTTCTACCTTCTGAGCTCATCTTCAGCCTCCAAGTAAGATAAATTTACATTTAAATGAAACACACACAGAGGCAGCTGGACTATCATAACCATCCCATACACATTTCTGTTTTCAGATATTTAAATCTCTATTTCTTAGGAGAAAGAAAATTTGTGACTACACAAATATTTTTAATCAGTCAGCTTGATACACCATTTCAGTAGGATTTACATACTAATGATTTAAGAATTAAAGGGAAAAGCATCACTAGGCAGCTAAATCAAAATAGAACTCTATCCACAAAAGTCAACACAGAACTGACTTCTCATGCACACAAGTTTCTGGAAAACCAGATTTTAATACATAAAAACTATATAACAACCTCAAAGAGCATAGAGTGGCACTTGAACCCAACTCGACAGCACCTAACAACAACATATTAACAACAATAAATGACTTCATAAATGTAATAAGCTGGAATTTAGCAGACTAACTTGTCTTTTTCTTTAATGGGTCCTAATAAAAAGAACTAACAGATTTTAAAGTTAAAATACTATTATATAAGTACTGTATTGGGTTCTAATTATTCTTTATGCTTTTCCTTTTTTCTTTTCTTTTTTTTTTTTTCTTTCTTCCCTCCCCTACCCCCTGTAACCTATACTTTCCTTCTTTGGTGGTCCACAAGCCTGGTACAATATTTAATTTCATTCAATTAAAAGAAAATTTGTAAAAAAGGTAACATACTTATGATAATATGGCCTTGATTTCATTTATTTTTATATTAGTGTATATGAGAAATACAGCAAGGGCCAATTAGAGAGCACACAGTTTTCACTGTTGAAAAATAGTCAAGAATCCAAATTTCTAAAGAATGAATTATATTTATAAGAAAATGTTTTAATGTCTATGCTCCAAAAGTTTATTTTTCATTATAATCTACATTCATCAGTAAAACAGTAATGTATTAAGTAATTTCATATAATTGTAAATGTGCTTTAAACATGGTCTGAAGGTTAAAATGAACTTTCATTCATTTTCTTTCTAAATGATAATTTCACATGCCGTAAATTTACTACATAAACAAAAGGAGCTAAAAGGAGCACATTTATTAAAATTAGTTTCTGCTCTAGAGGACAAAAACAAACAAACAAACAATATGAGTTGAATAGTGATCATATTCATATCCTTCTCTTCCCAAAAAATGCATGCCATAGTTTTGGCATTATTTATAGATACCATGAAGGGTGACTTCCTAACAATAATTTCCTTAACATCATCAGCACTGATTCAGAGTTCACATTAGATGCCTTATGACCAAGTTTAAAACATCTTGTAGCTTAAAAAAATATAATGAGACAGACATTAAAAACTCCATTATGTATCAGTTCAATTAAATTCTTTCACAATTTTGGTATTGCAGAATAGAACACTTAACATTCCATAATATGTTATATAAACTTTTTACTACATTAGTAATGGTTTGAGGAACTGATTTAAATAAAATTAGATCTGAGTCTACAAAACCACAAGCCACATTACTGCATTTTAGCTAGACTGTAGTTTTCCCCAAGGAGACGGACAGATCTTTATTTTCCTCTTCCTCCACAGTATCCATTCCAATTATAGGTACTTAACAAAGACTTATTAACTTACTTTTATTGTTAATTTCCTGCCCAGTGGAGAATTCTATTATCCCCACTGGCTATGAACCTCTTGCTCAGTAGGAAAACTACGAAAAGAAAAATTAATTTTAAGGAAGTGACAAATGTTTGAGAAAATAATTACTTTTTATCCAAGTGAAAACTGAGATAGTTTGATATTATAATCACTGTTGCCAATTGTTACTTCAAAGCTTTTAAAAAAATCAGCACAGATTAAACACACACCTTAACCTAAAATAAAATTATGGTGTGTGTTTGCAATACATGAACTTCCACCTCCCGAGGGCAAATACTATGCAGACATCTGGTAATCTCCCATGTAAACCAAGCCCAAACTTTTTTGATTTGGGAAGTTTTATCAATTTAAAACCTAATAAGCAGCTGGTCATGCTGATGCATGTTGTAATCCCAGCAACTCAGGAGGCAGATACAGGAGGATGGCAAATTCGATGCCAGATGCAGCCTGCGTAATTTAGCAAGACAAAAAAATAAAAAATAAAAAATGGACTGAGGTTGCACCTCAGTGGTAGAGCACTTGCAAAGTATGTTCAAGTCCCTGTGTTAAGTTCCCTAGTACTATCAAAACAACAAACCAATATAATAAGCAATATGAATTTTACCATTTATACTGTTCAAGAAATTTGTCACATTTTGCAAAACACTTTTTTCGAGACTATTGAGTTCATGGTTTTATTCCACTATGCAGTATTATCCTGGAAACACATGGCTTCAATTATTTTTCTTAACTAGGACATTTCTTGACAATATCACCTAAATCATATGAGCAAATTGGTAAATATGTAAAATTAAAGATAAATTGAAGATGCTTGAAGGATTACAAAGATATCAACATTTTGTGAAATTCTAAAATAAGAGAAAAGTAAAATTCATCTTCCTTTACCTCAGCCACAGAAGTGTTCTGGGTTTATTTTCCTTTGTTGCCATCCTTTATTTCAAAGATAATGCTAGTGACCTAGCTTCCAAAGTGCACGGGCCTTACCATGGTATTTCCAGTAGAGGTGATAAGCTTATATTGTTCCATCTACCCTGGCTTCCCCTAGTGCTCTTATAATCAGCAGCTTAGGTCTGAAAGAGTCTGGCTCAGGTCAGGAGAGAATATATAGCCACAGAATCAAGCTAACAGGTCCCTACAGATGTCATTTATATGCTCATTAAAAAATATTTGTTGTCTTAGGTGCTGGAGACAGAGCAATGAGTACTTGTCTTAGGTGCTGGAGACAGAGCAATGAGCAAAAAGAACAAAGCATCTTCATTCTTGGGGTTTGTTTTGAAACTGGTGAATAAACCCAAGACTTAATCCCATTGGTACCATTCCCTCCTAATCATGACCCAGCTTTGCACAGTCTGTTTCCCAAAACTACAGCACTATATGGTCTTACAGAAAGTCTGAAAAAGTTAATATTCTCCTTAGCACCTGCCTCCACCACCTTGAAGAAGACCAGCAACATTTGCCACACTTATTTTTCTGGATAATATAAAATATTTCAAGATAGAAGTCCTGATGTCCAGATTTTATAATCTAGTAGAGCCACAAAGCATGTACCCAACACTATGACACAGAGGAAAGAATAATGCCTTTGAAATCAACCTGCCTTAAGTTTGAATTCTGACTTTACAGTTACTGCCTAAGGGCTCTTGTGAAATCTACTTAAACCTTTCTGAGCCTTAGTTTTCTTACCTGTAAAAGTGAAAATAATGATGCCTACTTCACAGGACTGTTGATAGGAACAGAAATTATGTGTGTACAAACAAGACATGCAAATATAAGGGGGATCATTGTTGGGGAGGGAGGGGTACGGGGTGGAACTCATGCAAGGGTAAGGAGGGAGGTGAACATGTGCAGTGTGCAATGAAATGCAAATATGGAAATGTCATAATGAGATCCATTAAGTTTTACACTAAAAAATTACTAATAAGATTACTGGGGGAAAAAGATGTGTGTGCAATATGTGAAGTACTACAGATTAGTTTTTATTAATTAAATTATAAAGTTAAATTATTAATTCCTGCTATAAATTAAATTATTAAATAGAAGAGGTTTGGCCGGGCACAGTGGCGCACGCCTGTAATCCCAGCGCCTCGGGAGGCAGAGGCAGGAGGATCGCAAGTTCGAGACCAGAGGCAGTCTGTGTAACGTAGCAAGACCCTGTCTCAAAAAGTAAAAGAATAGGCTGGATGTACAGCTCAGTGGTCCAGCACTTGCAGAGCATGCAAGCACAAGGCCCTGGGTTCAATCCCCAGTACCAAAAAAAAAAAA